>VDFB02055305.1:0-13026 GCA_007258455.2 Sequoia sempervirens
TGGACACATAAAGATGACAAAGCTGATAAGGGAAAAGGAATAAATGAGGACATGTGCATAACAAACAAAGGTAAAGCACCAAGAGCACAGGGTGAAACATATAATTGCTTTGATACATGGAGAGATGATTCAAGCGCAAAACTTTGTACCCCTGAAGATCGATGAAATCCCTTCCCTCCTATTGATTCTCAGAAACAGGCCGAGTTTGAAGCTGAATTGGAGGCTGAACGAATCAAAATTCAGCATGAGTATGATTAGCAGATGGAGGGTAATCACAAAATTCCTAAAGGAAACCATAAGGCCTCGATTTCTGATGAAGTAAAGGCACAATTGGAACAGCAAGAGAGGAAGATAAAAGAGTTGGAGGCTAAATTACAGAAAGCCCAAATTTTTGATCAGACGGCTGGTGGCTCAAAGTATGTTCCACCTCACAAGCAAGGTGATCATGGTGCAGGACCCTCCAATCAACAAAATGTTCCTTACAATCAGAGTAAGAATCATTACAAGTAGCCAAACTGTCCACCCCATATTCCTACACAGCATACAGGTATGCATCCACCTCCAGGTCAGCATTACATTCCACAACATAATGTATAGTTTAATAATCCCATGCATCAGCATCAATATCCACCTGTTCCTCCCCCTCACTAGCATACAACTATGATCAGACAGTTTGATTTAGCTGGTTTTCAGTTATATCCTTACCCTATGGATGGGAGTTGGAGGAACATGGTGCCTAAATTCATAGGAAGTAATACAATCACAACTGAAGAGCATTTAAGGAGTTTTAATATTTTCATTCAAGATATAGATGTGCCATATGAAGATTTACACATGAAGTTGTTCATGATGTCACTTCTTGAAGATGCCAGGGATTGGTTCAACAGCCTGCCGGCCTTCTCAATCAATTCTCTCTAGGTATTTCAAGGTAGATTTTTAGGGCAATATGGGAATCAACATGCTCTAGATGCAGCTCTTCATGAATTAATGAGAATTCAGAAAAATCAAAATGATTCAATCTATGATTTCAACTGAAGATTCAATAAATTATAGACTAAGGTACCGCCTGGATCAAGACTGCCAGATTCTGTTGCATTGAGAGTATATTTAAATGCTTTTGATCCTAAAACAAGGTACGAGCTGAGAAATAGATTTCCAAGAGATTTGGATGAAGCACAGAGAATTGCATTGACAATTGAAAACAATAGGAAGGCTGCTAGTATGATTAGTAAAAGAGACAACCTGAGGCCTCCTCAACAAAGTAACAATTATCAGTATAGACAAGAGAATACATACAAAAATGAGAATAGAAGTGAAAGGCCAAGGCTGCATGATATGCCTTACAATACAGACTAGAAAGATAGGAAACCTATAGCAGCTAGGCCAAGAAATAAAGAGACTCCTGATCCATTGAGCAAGAAAGGAACTTACATGGTGAGTAATAATTACTTTTGTGAAGTTTGTAATTAGCCACATTCTCCAGATTATTGTATTGTAGCTCAGACGATGCAAGAAGAAGGAATGTTGATGAAAAATAATGGAGAGGATCATACGGTGTATTTAACTTCAAATGTTTTTCACCATGCTAAGGAAAGAAACTCATCTTTTGAGGATGAAGGCTATGAATATGATGTTTCCAATCAGAAGTATAATGTCCATATGGCTGAACAACAGATTTTTTATGATTCAGATGAAGATTACATAGAGCCACATCCTGCTGAGGCGCTTGCTCAATGCAATGTGAGGAGACCTACTGAAGATGAAATAGAAAGAATCACTGTTGCTGCAATTGAGGAAGCACAAAATAAATACTGGTTGAGAAACAAAAAAGTAAATGAGCCAGATGGAGTTCCTGGGGGAATTTTTATAAAGGATAAAAAAACAACACAAGATATTGCAAAAAAGCCAGGAAACAAGCAGCATGATAAAATTGAACAGAAATCAGGCCAAAAGGAGGAAGTGAAGGAATTAAATAAAGAAACACAGATGCCTGATCAGTCTAGTAAAAAAGAAAAAGAAGAAAACAAAAGAGAAACGCTAGAATTAAAGAAGGTTGTCAAGGTGGAGAGCTCCTCTTTTGATTTCACTCAGGCATTGTCCCAGGTAAAAATGTCTGTTCCATTACTTGAGATGATGAAAATTAAAGAGTATAGAGATACTGTTGTTCAATTGACAACGAATGGAGAACATGTGAATACTGAAAATAAAATAACTGTTAAAGCAGTCAATAGGCAGGAGAAAATAAATAATTTTGCGGTTTGTTTGAGTGATATATTACTAACTCCCCCACAAGTGGATCCTTTCTTCACTACATTGCTTATAAATAATAAATTGCTGAGGAACTGCATGATAGATTTTGGTGCTGCTATAAATATTATGACAGTAGGTGTTATGAAGCAGCTGGGCTTGTGTGTTAATACATACAAAGGGAAGTGCTATGCAATGGATAACAGACCTGTACTTGTGATAGGCATTATGAAAGGTGTTGAAGTCGAATTGGCTACTTATCCACAAGTAGCTTATAATATAGACATAACAGTCATTGATACTCCTCCTCAATTCGGGATGCTTTTATCAAGGCAGTGGACTGCAGCTGTAGGTGAAAATGTTCAATTTGATCTGTCTTATGCTACAATACTAGTGAATGGTCAGGAAGTCAAGTTGTATAGAGAGCCAAGAATGAGCTAGCTTGTTGATAATGTGCCTCAAGATTAGATCAATTGTTTTTGTGATGTTGACCTTGGAAGTTTTAAGGTTTAACCAGCTCAGCTAGAATTAACTAATAGTGATCCAATTGAAAAACATTCTGCACAAAATTGCAGTGGTGTCTGGAAGATGTATTTTGATGGAGCATGCAGCCAAGAAGGTAATGGTGTTGGGATTGTTTTTGTTTCCCCTGAAGGAACTAATTTTAAATATTCATTCCTGTTGGCATTTGAATGTACAAACAATGTGGCAGAGTATGAAGCTTTATTGACAGGTTTGAACATAGCTGTGAAACACAAGATTAAGTTGTTGGCTATTTTGGGCAATTCTGAGTTGGTTGTTTCATAGATTAAATCAAAATATGTAGCAAAGCACAAAAGATTAAAGCAATATAGGAATGCTGCATGGGACACAATTGAATTGTTTGATGCCTTCTCAATTGAGTGGATTGACAGGTCAAAGAATATAATGGCTGATTTTTTAGCAAATGTGGCACTAAAAAGAGATGACATCACATTGGCTGGGGTATCGCAGATTGAATTCAAGACAAGGCCTGTTGTTCCTGATAACATTTATAACTAGCAGGTTTTTAATGATGATACTGACCTTTTGAAATTCCTCAATTGTATAGATCAGTATGAGGCCCAGGAAATTGATTTCAATGCTTTTGTTGAAGAAGTGGATGGGAAGCAAATTGTTTTTGGCAAGGAGATTTTACAGCTCAAAACAAATAAATTGCCCAAGGGTCTAGTGGCATTGGAGAGGCTGTATAATGGAAATGATAGATCTCTAATGAAACAAACTCCAGTCAGGAGAGAAGATATTGAAGAAGTCAACTTGGGGACTGAGATAGCACCAAGAAAGGTATACATTGGAAAGA
Organism: Sequoia sempervirens; assembly: GCA_007258455.2. NCBI lineage: Eukaryota > Viridiplantae > Streptophyta > Pinopsida > Cupressales > Cupressaceae > Sequoia > Sequoia sempervirens. The sequence goes on from VDFB02055305.1 coordinate 3,587, forward strand.
AGATCAACCCTACAATTAGAAGAATGTTGATAGAGTTGCTGAGAAAGTACAAGCATGTTTTTGCCTGGTCTTATAAAGATCTGAAAGCATATAGGAAATATTTATTTCAGCATGAAATACCATTGAAGCCAGACGCCAGGATTTTTAGACAAAAGCAAAGGCCCATAAATCCAACGCTGGAACCTAAAATGCAAGAAGAATTGATAAAGCTCAGGGATGAAGGAATTATCAAACCAATTAGACATTCAACGTGGGTTTCAAATCTAGTTCCTGTGAGAAAGAAGAATGGTGATATCAGATTATGTGTGGACTTCAGGAATTTAAACATGGCATCTCTCAAAGATAATTATCCTTTACCCAATATGGAGGCTATATTACATAAGGTGACAGGGTGTGAGCTGATGTCCATGATGGATGGTTTCTCTAGATACAATCAGGTCAAGGTCAAGGAATCTGAGCAATACAAGACAACATTCACAACTCCTTGGGGAACGTATGTATACATAAGAATGCCATTTGGTCTCACTAATGCTGGAGCGACTTTCCAAAGAGCCATAGATGTTGCATTTGCTGATTTGATTAATGCTATCATGGTGGTATATCAAGATGACCTGACTGCTTATTCAAAGAGGGTTGAAGATCATGTGTAACATCTTGAAAAGGTATTTATTAAAGCTCTTGAATATAGTATTAGTTTAAATTCAAGAAAGTGTCATTTTGCAGTCACAGAAGGTAAGCTCTTGGGGCATATTGTTTCAAAAGAAGGAATTAGAATAGATCATGAGAGGGTTGAAGCTATTGATAAGATTCCTATTCCCAAAATTGTCAAGGCAATACAATCATTCTTTGGACAAATTAATTTTGTTAGAAGATTTGTTTCTAATTTTGCTGAGATCATCAAGCCCATATCTAAAATGTTGAAGAAAGGACAAAAAATGGATTGGACTACTGAAGCTTTATATGCTTTCATGTCTATCAAAAAGGATATCAAGGAGGCTCCTGTTCTTAAATCTCCAAATTTTACAAAACCCTTTCAGATTTTTTCATTTTCTTCAATGCATACTATTGATGTTGTTATGTTACAAAAAAATGATGATGGTTGTGAACAGCCTGTGTCTTTCTTTAGTAAATCATTACAAGGGTCTGAGTTGAAGTATGACATAATGGAAAAATAGGCATTTGCATTAGTAAAGGCCACAAAAGCTTTCAGACCATATCTTATTGGAGCAAAGGTAATTGCTTATGTCCCTCATGCAGCTTGTGAACCATGATCCTAATACCTGCAAAACACAACAAACAAACACATTAGAAGATTGAAATGCAAGTTAGAAACATGATTCCTCAAGAAATCCATTTATCAATGCTCTAAATAGGAAAATGAAAGCAATACAATGAGAAATCAACAAAAGAGATTAAATCCTATGAAAGCAATGTAAATTCTTGATCTCTTGAGGGAGTTGGTGTCAATTTGATGTGAAAATTGGCCCTTTCCCAACTCCAATGCTAGCTTTGATGATTTGATGAAGATTGATGCTGAATGCTCCAACTTCAAAATCTTGCAAAACCTAGCTAAGAACTCCAAATGATGGATGAAATTACTAAGTATTTATATGGTAAGTTTACTCAATTTGTGGATATTGAAATAGGATATAATCTCTTTATTTATAGATTGATAAGTTGAAGAGATGTCCAAATTTGATCAATGTGGGACAAAGATTCAACCAATGATATGATGCCACTTGTCAACATGTGAGAGGATGAAGGTTGAGCAAGTTTTGAGGATTGTGCCAATAAATGCACAAATTTGAAATTCAAATTTGTTGAAATGACTTGTGAGAGGGAAGGGAAAATTGCAATAAATTCCACTTGGCTCAAGGCAAGGACATGTAAGAAGAAGTAAATGCCTTGTTGGAAGGACTTGTCATTCAAATTTTTGAATTCAAATTTGGGAATATTCCTTCAAAGATGCCTTTTTTTGAATGAAAATAGGGAATTATTAAATCAAATAAATGATTTAATTGTGCAAGTTGCAAAATCTAGAGGATTTGAATGATTAGGATTAAATTAATCAGGATTTGTTTAATTTAAGGGGATATTTAGCTGATTTGACAATTTGATTTGGAATTTTTGGATTAATTTTAAATAAAAGAGAATATGATAAGAGGCTAATTAAATAAAGATTTTGATTCCTTTAATTAAAGGGATAGTGTTAGATTAAATCCAAGTAGGGTTTTAATTTATTTAATTTATGAGATGAACTTTAGAGATTTAATCAAATAAATTGATTATTTAATTAAATAGGGATAATTAGATTAGATGAATTGATTTAATTAACAAGGGAAAGTGACTTAATTAGATAAAATAATTTATTTAATTAAGAGACGAATATTGATGAATTTAATCAGATAAGGGAATTTGATTAAACAGTTAGATCGAGGGATGATTTAGGAAGAAACAATGTTAGTAGATCAGAGTGTGATATCAATCTGCATATTTTCGATGTCTATATTTTGCCCCTCTTTGAAGTGATGCACTTGTTGCGTTGGTTCAAAGAATAATCTTGTTGATATCAAAGTTCAAAATTATTTGATTTTATGATGCCCCACTGTTGCCCCAGCAAGAAGAATTATGCTGGTGCTAGTATACTGCCCCCTCGAGAGATCGGGCGAAGAGGTTCGATTTGAGGGTCGATCTCTCGACAAAGAGGTTCAAGATCATCAACTCATGTGTTTGATGTAGACAGATTTGATGATGTAGATAGTCATCAACCATGGCTAGTCTCATGCCTATTTTGATATATTACACACACTTGATCTTGATTCGTACCATGACATTGACATTATTGATGATGAGATGATTATGATGCTTATATGTAATGGATGATATGATGATGCATGGATGATATGATGGATGCACATGATTTGATATGATGATGCTTTTATGATTATGCAGTGGATGATAAATGTATGGTTTATGAGATGTTTAGAATAACTAATATATATTATGCGATGATGGGGATGAATGCATGTGGTATGATTAATGCTTTCTGTATGATATGATATGCAATATGCAGTATGCTGATAGTTTGTGGATGCATGATGGATGCAATGGTGATGATTTATGATTAACTGTCATGGTAGCATGTTAGCGTGATTAGTAAGAAAAGAAGAAGTCAAGATGCATGATGACACAAATGCAGATGATGATGACGACGATGATGATGATGATGATTACCTGCCAAGGAATTGGGATTTTCAAAGGGCCAAATTTTCTTATGTTTGATAACACACGTGGTACGATGCATCAAGGTATAGACACCCAGGATGGCCTGGTACTTAGTGTGATGGACTTTGACTCAAAAAATAGATAGGAGTATTCTTGTTCACACGACATACGAAAACATTGCTGGTCTTGAAGTTTAGGACACCTCAGACAAAACCTGAGAAAGGTAAACCTATCCACAATAATAGTCAACAAATGGAGTATCTTCATACATACCCTAACAAAGCAAGTATTAAGCCAAAGGTTATATTTACAAGAATGTCAACAAGCATAGTAGACAAAGATAATGATCATTGCCCCATTCCTATTTCTCTAAATCCTCTGTTTTGGGATATCATCGAGACATCCTTGGAATGAGCGCAATAAGATAAATCAAAAGAAAAGATCAAGTACGCAAACAAGCCAATGTTCTTCATACCTTTAGCCAGAGGGATATGTTTTGATAGGATAAGAATCCAAAGTGATATCCAAAATGATGCCCATTGTCAGAACGATATATCCTAGGACATGCATTGTATAGGATGATGATGGTTTTGATAAGTTGATTGATAGGCTATTGATATAAAGTTGACTGACATGTTTGCGATTGATCAAGAGTTTGATTTTGTTTTTAAAGATTCGTTGTTTGCTTTTGATTTTACGATTGAAGCTTGCTTTTGCCAATTGTTGTGATTGTTTCTGTTTGTTTTGCCAAAGGATGAAAGTGACGATCAGTTTATTATGGATAATTGATTATTGTGGGTGCAAGCAAGATGAGATGGATGGATTTTTTCAAATATTTGGATGTTTTTGACATTTTTTGGAATGTTTTGAGGCTGTTTTTGGTTTTTGGATTTTCTGCGATGTTTTGGGATTTTCTAAGATTTTATCAATGTTTTTGGATTTTGATATTTTTGAATGTTTTTGGATTTTGATGTCTTGGGGGCTGATCAAAGATTAGCCTTGCCTACGTTTAAGCTCAGAGACGACGTAGGTCGGATTTTCAATGTTTTTGATGTTCTCTGTTTTCGACTTGTTTTTGGATTTTGATATGATTTGGATGTTTTTGGATTTTCGCATGACTTTGATGATTTGGATATGGATGTGTGTGATGATATCAGTGCTCTGTTTGGGATTTTGTTGAAAACCAAGCTAAGGTTGATTGATCAGATCGATGGATTGATGATGATGATAGCATTGTTGAGGATACACAACAATGCAAGGATTGGTTGATCAGGATTGATGATGATAACATTGTTGAGGGATGCCAACAATGCAAGAGTTGATTGATTAGGATTTATTAGTATGCTGTTGAGGATGCACAACAATGCAGGATAGTGTTAAGCAACACAATGATGAGAAGAGACATCCAAGATTATGGATGATTGGATTCGATTGATGGGATTATTGAAGCTTGATTTGGAACAAAAGATGTTGAATGATTTGATGTGACGTTTGACATGAAAATTGAATGGTAGGTAGTATTGATTATTTGGATTGATGTTCTATGAAGATGAAGACTTGATGGGGAATTGATAACTTTTTTGTCAAAATATGCCATGGGCTAGTGATTTAGTTTCTTCTCTCAAATTTGGTTTGACCGATTTGAACCGTTTTGCCAATGTTGAATCACCCCATAAGTGGAGGACATATCAAGATTTATTCACGAGCCCAGATGTAAATATCACACCCCAGAGTGTCTAGCAATGTATGGATGGATGGATGGCGGTTATCTTGCGATAAGATAATGTGTTTAGATAACAAATGCTCATTTGGTGTGTGCTTTATGGCTTGAGAGATAATCTTGCATAGAATAGGATTAATGAAAATGGCCCATGTCAAGATGTTTACCATAGCAAGCATTAAAGCATGCCCCAAAATTTTATCAAGATCAAGATAACTAAGATGATGGATGCATATATATCTTGAATGGATTGGATAAATGGTTCATGGATGGATGGATTTATTATGGGTAGTGGATAGATATGATTTATTTATGGATGGGGATAGAGATGATTTCATAAATTTTGCGATAGATGCTTTCGATTCTACTGTGATACCTATTGCGAGGTTTTCATCATGGTCTTACTAAGCGCCAACGAAGTGGTTTTTCACTAGAGGAATAATTTTTTTTCTCTTTACTATTTTCAATCCTTTTCTAATTTTTTTTTTTGGATTTTCATGATTTTTTTATTTTTTTGTATTTTTCTGAAAGATTTTAAGCTCATGTTGAACCATAAGGTGTTGCTGATGTAGATGCTTCTATCATAATGTTCCATCAGTATCTTTCTTGAAGAAGTTGTTTTGCTAAGATATGTGCACTTGAATATAACTTTTGAGATTCCTGATCTGCTTTGTTGATACTGGAGTTAACTCTGTCTTGGTGCGCACATCGCGATAAGGTGCCTTCAGAATCCTTATGATGAAGGGTCGTTGCCAATACACGGTCAATGTAAGAATTGGATATTATGCGTGGAGGTGTGGATGGAGTGTGTTTAGGGATAAGAGATGAATTGGTTGACAATTTGGAACCTTTGACTCTCCAAACTTGGGAAGATGAGCGATGATGGGTGGATACAAAAGTGTGCGTGGAATTAGGACCAACTGCTTGATACACTTTGTACGTCGCTTGAGAAGCCTATTTTTGCTTTTGCAGACATCTTTGATGGATACTTTTCCCATTTTTATTTTGCCCCATAGTTTCTTTGAATAATGGAGTTTGATAGGGATGATCTTTCTTTGTATTCTTTCGTATCCATATGTTTTTGATTTGTCCATTATGCTTCTCAGTTTCTTTTGATTTGATAATGTTCTTCGTACTTTGATTCAAATATTTCTTTTGATGTTGGTCCCAATTTGTGGATGGGGTAATGGGTGGATGAAGATTCATGGCGTGACTGGTTGTAGTATTGGCATCAGTTTCATCATAAGGATTCTTCGTGCTCCCTATGTTGACGTTTGCTTGAGATGAAGTTGCCTCCAGTATGGTGGTAGTAGTACCTTCATGATTTGATTTCGCCTGTTCTGAGATGTCTTGTTCAGTAAGCATGCTCTGACGAATGACCACTGTAGATGACATTGTTTCAATTTTTTGCTCTGCTAACTCTGGAATATATTGTTCTGTCTGATTTGCTTCCTTGAGTGGATAATGTTTGATATCCTTATTCATGATGTCCTCAATCTGAGTTTGGGACATATTCGATCCTGATGTTGACAACTCCGTTTGATTGTAGGAGTTAAGAATCTGCTCTTTTCGTGTAACACAATCTTGTTCTAGATAAAGATCATCTACGTGTCCATCCATACAAAGCATCTCATGGGTAGATGGAGTAGTATGTGCTACATGGATATGATCATCTTGCATAGATAGGAGAGTGTCCATTAGATGATTGTAGTATCTTGAAGATACAAATTCTTGATCTTGAATGATTTCGGAGTTGCTTTCGACATGCTTTAGATCAAGTTCCTAACATGGATCAGTTCTAAAGGATGGATTGCTTATAAATGGTTCTTGGATGTCATCATTGTACATGGAAAGTGGTTCAATATCCTCAAATGTCGAGTTCAGGGTTCTTTCAGTATCTGTAACCATGCGGTCAAAGGGGATCAACATGTTTTGAAAAGGACCATTGCTAGACTTTGGTGAAAGATTTTGATCATGCTTTGGAATAAATTCTTGAGATATGTCCTCTAACTCGTAAGGCGATGTAGAGACATTTTTAACATGATCATCGGTGAACTGATTGTGCATTATGTCAATTGGATCAAATAATCCTAACACTCCTTGAAAGAGATCACTAAAAAGTGGCTCTTGATGTATGGTGAGTTGATCATTGGATTGTGTAGATACATCTTCAAGGTGCATTTGATCATTGTTTTGAATAATTGTGATGGAGGGATTTCCAATGTCTTCAACCAAAGGGTCAAATGATGTTGACCTTTCTTGAATTGGATCATTGTTAGGTATCATTGGTGGATTTTGATCACGATTGAAAAGTGACTCTTGACCTATGTTTATTTGATCTTCGGATGAGATAGAAACATTTCCAATGTGCTCTTTGATGGATGGATCTTGATCATTTCTTTCGACAATTATGGTGGGGAGATTATCAATGCTATCACCAATGATTGAGTGTTTTCGTGTTTGTTCCTGTGCTTGTTGAGCAACTAGAGAGGCTTGGGTAGCTTGATAGGCTTGTTGCACTTGTCGAGCTTGTCTTGCTTGTCGCATGGCTAGATATTGTTGGATGGCCTTTTGGTAGGCCTTGTGAGCTTTTAGTGCAATGTCATATTGTCTTGCCACATTTGGTTTTGGTGGTAGTGGTGGTGGATTTGGAATCATGTTGGATGTAGTGATGAGTGATACGCTTGGAGTGATCATGAGGGTTTGAGATGTGATGGGTGTGATAGTGGTGGTTGGAATGATTGAAGGGATAGTGATGGTTGGAATGACCGAGGTGATAGGTCCTTGGGAGACCATATTTTGATTTGGGATCAATGTTGTTGTTTGATTAGATACCATCCATTGGTGTGATGTCGATGGTATATTCGAAGGATTTGATGTGATGGTTTGATGGGTGCTAGGTGGATTGATTTGGATGGAATGATTGTTGCTAGGTAAAGGGGGAAGCCCTAAACCAAGGAATGATGTTGATATGGGTGATGGTGGTGGAGATGTCTCTTGGCGCAATGCCTCAACTATTTTAGAAAGTGCCGCAATTTGATCTCACCAAATTTGTTCTTGATTTTGATCTTGACTCTCTTGATATAGTTGATTTGGATTTTGTTTAAGCAAATTTGGAATGTTTTGATTTGGGATGACACTCAGATTTAGCATGATAGGTTGGAATTGACCATTGTTCATGTTTGGAATATTCGTATGATTTGCAAATGTATCCATCCCAAAGTTTTCCGGATTCATGTTTTGAAAACTTGTTCTTGGTACCTTCTCATTTGGTTTGTAGGGATTTAGTGGGATGATGTTGTTCATTTGGAGACTCATGCTTTGATTGTTCGGTTGATAGACTTGTAGGTTTTGATTTAGATCTACTATCAGAAAAGGTGTTCCAAACTCTGATTTGGGCATACTCACACTTGTTGTTCTATTGACATTTGTCGAAGGTAATGGTCCCATGTATGGATTGTATAAGTGTGAGTTTTGATGATCAATCGACATTGTAAGGCTTTGAAGATTTAATTGATTTGGATTACTCATGATGTATGGATCAAGTTTGTATTCCATGTTCCTCTTGTGTTTTGACATTGTTGCCAAAATGACCTCTAAGGTTCTTAGGACCAATGACGAGATGAAGGATGAAAGGGGTGAATGATATGAGTGTGTAATGTTTAGGGGCTTTGGATCAATGCTAGACTTAGGATTTGATTTTGATTGTTTTGATTGGATAATGAACTTGTAAACCCTAAGATGTTGGATGTGATCTTAGGATGAACTTGTTCAAAGGATGGTTGATTTAATTAAATGTATGAGAAAGGATGCATTCCCACACACCTAATTAAACAAATGACTTTGATTTGATTTAAGGATGATTTACCCAAGTCTAGGATGATGTTTTCAAAGCTCTAAAGTTGTTTGGTGGGATGGGATGATAAATGTTTGAGATGGATGAAGTGTTTGATTTTGATCCTAAATGAACCTAAGAAGGACTTGTTTACAAGGCCAAGGTTTTGAAGAACATGCTTTTCCCTTCAAACCAAAAGATCAATGTTTGCTCAAAAGACCATAAGACAAAGGATACACAAGCACATGTTTTGGGTTCAATTGATTTCATCTTGATTAGTGAATTTCTTTTACCACAAACACTTTCTTGATTAGATTTTCAAACTAAATGTCAAATGTCCTAACTTCTTCAAACCCCACAAGATATGTTATGTGGAAATTCAATGAACTTAAGGAAAAGGTTTTCCTATTGTTTACTTAAGGAGACAAATTGAGATATAATCCAATGTTTAGAAACCTCTAAGGATGTGAATCCCAAGGGAAAGCAATAACATATGGATCGAGTCAATTGTATTTGTCTCCAAAAGGGTTTGAAATTTGGATGATGATGTTAAGTGTTTGTTTTCATGATGTTTTCAATCAAGCAATGCATTTTGCAACCCAAAAATAAGTACAATCCTATGGATGTGCAAGACAATATTTGTTGGATTCCCACTTGGAC
>VDFB02055306.1:0-25064 GCA_007258455.2 Sequoia sempervirens
CTAGGAAATGGGTAGATGCTGAAATTTCCCAACTTAAGGCATAGGGTGTCATGTTGATATATGGTGATCTCATAGATGAGCTCTCGAAAGTGAAACAAATACTGGAGTAGTTGCTGCCCCAAAAAAATAAACTCCCAAATCTCCTCCAGTGACTAGGTCGAGAAAGAGAAAGGATGTGTCTGAATGTCAGCCCAAACACAAACTCTATACATGGAAGGCCTTAGAGGGAGAATCTTCAAATAAACCAAAGAAGTTAGGTGGATTTAGTGAATTTCCAACCATTGAGGAAGATGTACAACATGAAGGAGAAGAAGAGTTTGAGCGATCGTAGTCACCACCTGCTACCTTTGCTCCCATCATTATTGCTATCGTTGCCACTCCACCACCTCTTGTATCCCAGGAACTACCTATTTCCTCTCCTCTCACTATGGACATCTTCGTCCAGTTTGTTTCTACCTCACCCATGACCCTAATTATGGTGTTAGACTCCTCCTCAGCAACAAAATTCCCATTGTCATCTTCCTCACTGCCGCCACCATTGCCTACTCTTTCTACCATAGTGACCTTGGTTGCTACAACAACTATTCCTCCTCTCACCTTGCCAAAGACTTTTGCTAAATATATGCAAAGAATACTCGTCGAGCTCTCTGGAGTAATAATGAATCCCACTGTCTAAGCTATGATGGCTCAGATTGTTGTTGGTCTGCCTATTCCCCCTCCACCCATAGAGCCACCGAAAATGGAGGCTTCAATGCAAATGTCAAAAGAAATGGAGAAATGACAAAGGAGGCCTCCATAGGAGTAATGGAAGATCCTAAAGATCCTTTTAAGGATGACTAATTTGAACATCCAGAGGGCCAAGTGGACATAAGTGTGGATAAGGTGGCAATTGATGAGGAAAATTCACCATCTTCAGAGGAGGAAACTGAAACCCTCAATGCTAAGTACATAATAGAGACCTCAAACCAAGAGCTTGAAGAGGAGTTGTCTCATCAACTCAAGGATATAGAAGAGGTGGAGTCTGAAAGGAAGCCTCCTAAAGAGGAAGAAGACACTGAAGTCAATGTGGAGGCATTTGAGGGGCCTCCACTTGTTGGGCAAGATAAAGGCCATGTTCAAGGAGAAGAGGTACCACCTGAGAGAGAAGGAGAGAAAAGAGAAGAGAAGGAAGAAGATGCTCCAAAGAAGAGCCCCAAGTTGGAGCACCATGAAGAGCTGAAGTAGGAAGCAAAAAGAAAGCCTCAGAATAAAAGTGTCATTAAGGAGAACATAGCCCCTACTGATTCAGAAAGGGAAAATACCATACACATTGAAGACTCAAATGAAGAAGAAGAAAGAATCAAATGAGGAGCCTTGGGTCATGAGGAGAAACAACATTAGCCTACACAAAGAGAGGAAGGTGATCATGAATGACCAAAAGGGGAAACTCATATGCTCGACTGGCTTGAGAAGCAATTGCAAAAGAAGACCCTGACCCTTGTAGATCCCAAGACCAGACTCGAGGCTATATTGGCAAGAGCACAAACAAAGATGTAGAAAGAAAAGAAGCCAAGGGTTTGTTCCCAAATCATAGTAGATGCCTCAAGATCAAGAATAGTGCAAATAGCTACCCTAGTGATAGACAAAGGAGGGGTGGCCTATAATGTCTCCACCATCAACTTGGGCCTTCCTACAAGAGAGCAAAAATTTGATGAATTCTAGGGATCAGTAGCCACAATAATGTTATAGATGAGAAAGGATCAGTCCTCTAAGGAGGAACTGAAGGCACAAGTGGTGGATCCGAGTGCCTGAATTTAGCAATGGACATCTCTAGAGGATGTAGCACCAATGAAATCTTATGCGCCCTTGCTACTCCCCCAAGAAGATCTTACCAAAATGGAGAAAATGAAGAATTGGATCAAGGCTACTATAGATTGGTTCGGATGGGTTTTTTACTATGCTGACATGGGCATAGGCCATGCTGTCTGAACATCTAATAAATTTTGAGATGTGCAAAAGCAACTAGAGGGCATAGAAAGATATGTCACCAGTTCATTGAGCTATATAGAATCACCTATCCTAAGCTTGAGGCCATTCTAAAAATTACCAAGAAAAAATGGGAGGAGCAGGCCCTTGTGAAGGATGATCATTGGCTGGTAGAAACATGGAAAATGGGTCTAGATCATAGGAGGGACATCTTGGAGAGAGTGCTACATGAGGTAGAGCTCGACCTTGAATGGGTCAAGGAGTATAGAATAGACAATGAGGAATACCTGAAGCTGATGACAAACTATAATATGCTTGTCGTAGAGCATATCCAAAGAAGATTAAGCCATACTTCCATAAGAAGATGGAGCAAGCGGCAACATAATCACTAATGTTAGACTTTATGGATTTTGCTACTAGAGCATTTTTCCAGTCTGAATAGGTAATTAAGGCCACACAAAAATGCAATAAGAACATGGAACAAATCACTGGAAAATCTAAGAAGCTGACCTTCCAAGTTCTTCAATCTGATATCATGGAGTGGGGCAAGCTTCAGGCACTAATTGTAAAATTCATGGAATACGCTACTCTTTAGAAGAACAAATGGAAGCTAGTGGTAGATGATGAGTTCCTGACAATATAAGCTGAGAAAAGAAGGCAGTCACTAGAAGATAAAATTGTTATAGTGTCAGGGCCACTATAGGAAAAAATAGAGAAGACAACAAAAATATATTTTATATTAGTATATTTTTGGGGTAGGTGAAACCCTAATGTAAAATGAATCATGGTCATGGACACAATGAGAGTAAATACTAGCCATTCATTTCACTTTTGGAAAACTATAAATAGGGATCTCCTCTCATTTTCAAAGAGAGTTGAATTATTGTAAAGGCATGCTTCAAAAATTTCAATAGAATTTCATTTCTTTTGGTGGGTTCTTGTGTTTCTCACATGTTGCATAATTCATCTTCTGAAATTTGATAGATTTAGATTGATTTACTTTTTTTTTTCTAAGTGCTTTCAAGTAGTTTTTGTAGTTTAGTTCATGTTGTCCATTGATATTAAAGAATACTACGGTGTTGATGCTTTCATTGTGCATGCTTTTTGTTGTTTGTTGATGATGAACAATAGTGTAAAGCTAGTCTAAACATTAATTCATTGTTGCACTTAAAATTAATCTTTATTTATACTTTATGGTGAATGAACATCTAAAAATATGCAGACCTTAAAAGATGGCACTAGTCTCATGAGAATGTATGTTGTTTGGCTAAGTGGATCTTGGTTATAAGAAGGTTGTCCACTATATCATCCTCCATTGTCACTATTCATCAGTAGTTTCAAGTCTAGGAACTCTTACCTCCCTTTTCCCTTTTGACCTTTCTTTGAAATAGTAATTTAGGCAAAGTTCCAACATCATTGTAAATCCAAATCTAATGTTGTCCATGGAGTTTAGACTGCTGTTTTGAACTTGCAGCAATTACACATCAATCCTAGAATCTCACAAACTCCACTTGAGAATCCAATATCCTTCCAAATTAGAAATTTTCCATGCCCCTTATGATTACCAGCAGATCACATCAATCCACTGAGTTGTTTTTGCAAGTCATGACCTCACACTCGAGAGACCTTGGGGTAATTTTCTGCAACTTTTTTGTAGAAAGTTGTCTTTCAAGAGAGGTAGTGCACTTGTGTATTTCCTGTGTTGAGAAGTACAAAAACACCCATCAACAGGAACCAACACCAAGTGCACCTCTGTTCATTCTCATTTTATTATTTTGCATTTCAATTTCACATTCTATGTCATTTAGTTAGGTTTTGCATGGTACTTTGCATGTCATTTGCATTTCTTGTCTTTCCAAGCCCTAATATTTTTGTGAACCCTTTTTATACCTCTAATCATACCCTAGGAAACCCTCCTAGTAGATCTATTTTCTACATTCCATCTTTGGATTGAGACCTCTAGGGTTTCCTTGAATAAAAGTTGAAGAAAATTGGTCTAGGTCCCTTGTGTTCCATTTCCCAAAAGGTGGAAACCTTATTTCTATTGTTTCAATAGTTAAGTCGACTATGATATTTTCTAAGAATAAAAATGAAGAAAATTATCATGGAATTTTTATCTCTCTAGAAATGTATCCAAAATATGTTATAAAGATATTAGAATGTCAAAAAAAATCTTACATAAAAACAAATAATCAGCCTAAAATTAAGAAAAAAATATTGTAGCAACAATGCAAATCTAACTTTATATAAAATTTTGGTTGGAAGTTTAATTTATTTGACAACTAGGCATGATATAATACATGCATTTATCTTATTTCCAAATTTATGGAGACACCAAAGTATACACATTGTGAAGGAAGAAATACTATCTTAAGGTATGATGATGGAACCAAGGGATATGGTACATTTTATACTATAGAAAATACATTTGATTTCATTAGATATACTTACAATGACTGGGCAAGTATTATACATAATAGAATTATATATATATATATATATCATTTTAATTTAGGATTCATTTCATGGACTTCCAAGAAGCAACATATTGCTTCTCTTTCTATAGTTGAATTTGAGTATATAACAACAAATATAATAGCATGTAAGGTTTTTTGGCTATAAAGAATCTAATAATATTTGAAAGCATAACAAGACAATGGTATAGCTATAAATTGTGATAATGTATCATCAATAAATTTGATAATGAATCCAAATAAAAGATGTATTATAGGTCTAAGTAGCAACCAGCTCAAAATAATTGTAGAGAAGTAGTGACACATAGCGACTATAGTCAATCATAGGATTTTTTTTTGTAAACAATTTCTATTATGTTTGTAAATGTGATATGAAAAATATATTTTCTATTGTTTTTTCAGTGTTTTGATTCTTCAAATGGTTTCCATATTTTATGTTTTCTTTTTGTGGATACCAAAAAGTATCCATTTTTCCTTGCTTGATTAGGGAATAACTAATGATAAATTGGACTTAATGATGCCTTGATTTAGTGTTGTGAGGTGTTTTACACATCCACATTAGGTCTTAGTCCCCTGAAAACTAAATAAAATGCATTCATTGATGTCTTTTAAAGGTGTTGTAAAGTTTTTTAAGTGACTTTCACACTTTTCTAGACTTTTATTAAGTATTCAAGTCTAATTGACCTAGTTTCCCCCTAATTCAATGTTATAAAATGTATTTAATTGCATTCTCACATTAATCTAGAAGGCTTGAAAATTAAATCTAATTTTAATCTAGTGTTGTAATGTGTTTTACACATTCACATTGGATGTTGTCCCTTTCTAGGCTATGTGGACCTCATTTTAATGTTGTAAAGTCCACTTAATCACACTTTCACATTGAAATTTGTGTCCCTAGCCCTAATTTTTCTTTAAATCATCATTAATAGGCCCCTATTCCCCCATATTGTGCATCCCAAGGTTTATTTTGATCAAAGACATAATAAAATCAACATGAAAACTAAAATTCTTCACTCGTTAACATCCCAGCTGGCAAACGAGCCCGTATGGGACCCATTCGTCACTTTGGGTGAATGAGTTACCTCCATGCGGAACTAAGTCACCAAAAGTGGTGATTTAGTCCCATTTGGGCTATTTTTGAGGTTTGAGTAGGAAAATTTGTATTTTAAGTTTAATGTTCTTCCATGTTGGCCTTGGGGATCAAATTAATGAGAATTTTAGGTGGATTGCCTATATAAACAAGATTTTGAACCCTAATTTATTATTCATTCATAATTCATTCATCATTCATCTATCATTCATCATCCATCGCAAGTCAAGCAAGCTAGGGTGTTAGCATTTAAGTCATCAAGATAGTCTTCTAAGGGATTCAATGGCAGATTCTTCATCCATTGTTGCAGAAATTCAAGATCTATCAACATGGAATGTTTCTGATTCCTTCATTTCATGTTCATGCTTCCTCTTATTTCTTCGTTTGGATTAATTACCTAAAAGGGGTTTGACTAAGGCAAACCCCTATTCCCTAACATTCAACATTTTTCTTTCTTTCTTTTTGTGTTTGTATATCTAGGTACCTTCAAAGCTTGGAGATCATTAAAAAATAGTTTGCAAACTTGTTGAAGAAATATCCTTCTTCGCTAGGTAAAAATATTCAAACAAAGTCACTTGTGGTGCCAGAAATCAGGGTTTCGGATCTCGATACCTAGAGGAGAAGAACGTGCAGACTGATAGCTTTAGCTTCAAATTTTGAATTTCTTGAAATATGGAAGTGGACTAAGTCAAAATCAATGGCATATGAGTCCTGCTATGAAGCCTAAAAAATGGTTTTTACAGTTTTGAGTACCCTTTTATCTGAAACCTATTCCAATAGAATTTCCCGGAAACAAGACTAAGTCACCCAGCTTGGTGTATGAGTCCCAGTGAGCTTCAACAGTGATTTTTGTAGGATTCTAGAGCTCCTCTCCACCACTTTCAAGTTTCCAAGTGCACCTCTTCAATCTCATTAGTTTTTGTTACAATTTGTTGGCATTTTTAGTTCATTTTTCGTATCACATTGTGTTTTGAAACATCTTGTATTTCCATAGTTTTGCATCGATAGTTTATCTTCTTCATCAATTTCCAGCCTTAGGAACAATCTCCTTTGACATATTTTAATCTCTATTGCACTGGAATCTCACATAATTGTTCTTGAGTGTGAACTTTGTGAAATCGGATTCCTCTTCCTTCATTCCCCTTTTAGGTGTGGATAAGGGAAGTTGTGACTTCATTTTCTTTGTTGACATTTTAGTAAGCCCAACTTTAGAACATCATATTTTTTATTTGGAGAAAATTTACATCCTAGAATTAGTTTGCATTGCATTTTTTAAAGTGCATTCTAGTGTTTCAAAATTTTCATTAGTGAAAGTGCATATAGATTACATTTTTGTATCTTAAATCATTGAAAAATTCTTAAATTCTACATTTGAATCTTAGGTTTGCATCATAATAGAGCACACACAACATAAAAACCAACCAAAAAAATCTAAAATTCTGAAAAAAAATCCCTAGTGGGACTCATTCACCACCTTGGGCGAATTAGTCCATTTACACCCTTGAAATTTCCTTTTACAGCACTTAAAAGCTTGTTTTTGCACTTTTTTTTTGTCATTAACTATTTGTATCAATTGGTTGAGTTTATGTTACACTCATTTTACAAAATATAGCTTAAATTAGCCCATTTCATGAATTGTTTCATTCCAAATTTGTAACATTTCATTTTCAGATCATTGCATAATGTAACCACTAATTGACCATGTTTGAAAACTAAAAATTAACATTACATTTTGATTTTGCATTCAACAATGATAGGTTTTTTCTTTTCCAACTTTGTGAAGAAAACGTTAGTCTATACACATCTTAGTCATTCATTCAATGCATTTCCTAGTTATAAGAGTCTTTTAAGGAAAACAAGTGGACATGTTCACACTTTCCTTAAATATATACCCTCTCCTATCAACCCCATTTGTGAGAAGGATGTGATAGAAGAGAATACAAACATAGATAACCATAATGATCATAATTTTTCTTCCCCTGATACCTCTCCTTTTAGTAACAAAGGTATCTTGGTGAAAGAAGATGCAATCATTGTGAATCATGAAGATCTTGTTTACTCTTCTCTTCATTCCCCTTGGGAAGATAGTACAACAATAGATGATGAAATCATTGCCACCACCAAGTACTTAATTTACATTCCTCTCCCAACATTTTTCCTACTTGTGACAATGCTATAATCTTGAGTGACCATGAAAATGACATTTGTGAGGAAGACATGGTGTTAGGAGATCTCCTAACTGAGAATTTTGAAAATTCTACCTCTCCCACTTAGGAAGACATTATAGGGCATAAGGGTGTAATTTTGGACAACCGTGATAATCATATTGAATCTTCTCCTAATATCCTTCATTATAATGAAGATGATCATTTTGTGTTAGAAAATATACTTGAAAGTCATGACAATCTTGTTTCTCCCTTTCCTATTACTCCTACCATATGGGTCAATCTATTTGGTAAGCATGAAAATCATATAGGTCCTTCTCTTGATGCCTCCCCTAATTTTGATGAAGCTACCTAACAAAATCTAACCATGGATGAACATATTACAAGCTCTCCTACTAGGGTAGATAATATGGAACAAGATAATGATATCTTGGAGAGAATAGACAATCAAATAGATAATTCTCCTAATAACTCCACTATTCACAATCAAGAAAATTCAACCATTGATCTCATTCCCCTTCTTGTGATGAAGCCATTTTGGAAGAATCAATCCATGAATGTGAAAAAAATTTGACTCATAGTTCTCCTAAAAAGTCTCCTCGTAGGAAGAACAACATGGTGCTAGAAAATGGAAACAAAAGTAATGTGTCTTCCCTAGATAATGATAAAAAGGTGATTCTAGATTTCCCTTTATTAGAGATACATCAACACAAGATCACCGAGGTTATGAATGCACAATTTTCTATTAGATCCCCCCCTTGATTAATGGACCTCCTACAAACCCCATAGGACATCCTAAGAATCCTCTAATTCTTTACCCACCATCACACAAACCTCAAACTCAAAACAAACCCGAATTCACCCTCTACCCACCTATACATAATGTGTCATAACAACCGATTCATAATATCGTTGCTCATACATATAACACTAGAAACAATCTACAACCCAGTCAACCAACCCCAACAACCTTACCTTTTGCTAATCCCATCTTACCTGGTCCTCCTCGTTCTCCTTCGCATAGTGGGAAGGGGTATGATCTTGTTGAACAACTTAAGAATACACCTACTAAGATATCATTATGAAACCTTATTCAAGCTTCCCCTCACTATTATCACATGATTTGAAATTCCTTGCAACAAGTTCATATCCCTTCTAATTTGCAACCAAATGACATAGCTGCCATGATCCAAGGAATAAACATTGACATTGTTTTCCACCAAAGTGAACTCCCCCCTTTTGAATTGCAAAAACAAAATGTTGCTTTCATAATAATATCTCAATAAAAAAGAATAGGGATAAAGAGAACCCTTGTTGACAATGGCTCAGCCATTAATGTGTGTACTGTAAATATTTTGGATAGGTTGTATGTGGATAAATAAAAAATTCAACTTGATTCCTTGTCTATCCATGGATTTAACAATGTAGGAAAAAAATGACTTGGTGTGAACACTTTGCCTATTATAGTTGGGAAGGCTTATGTTAATTTGACTTAGGATCTTGGATCTTGGGGGCTTGATTGCTTCCTTGATCTTTGTTATCCTAGACCATTCACATTGGTACGATTGGACCCTTCTTGAATGTCTACTTTAGTGTGAGTTTGAAGCAAGTTCATCCTCTCACTAAAGTGGGAACTAAATGTGGACACCAAAAAGAATCCCTTTTCCTCGCTTGATTTTGGAATAACTAATGATAAATTGGACTTAATGATGCCTTGATTTAGTGTTGTGAGGTGTTTTTCACATCCATATTAGGTCTTGGGCCCTTGAAAACTAAATAAAATGCATTCATTGATGTCTTGTAAAGTTGTTGTAAAGTGTTGTAAGTGACTTTCACACTTTTCTAGACTTTTATTAAGTATTTACGTCTAATGGACCTATTTTTCCCCTAATTCAATGTTATAAAATGTATTTAATTTGATTCTCACATTAGTCTAGAAGGCTTGTAAATTAAACATAATTTTAATCTATTTTGGTAATGTATTTTACACATTCACATTGGATGTTGTGCCTTTGTAGGTTGTGGACCTCATTTTACTATTGTAAAGTGTATTTAATCACACTTTAACATTGAAATTTGTGTCCCTAGCCCTAATTTCCATTTATATCATCATTAATAGGCCCCTATGACCCCATATTGTGCATCCTAAGGCTTATTTTGATCAAAGACGGGCCGATAAAATCAACATAAAAACTAAAAAATTTCACTCCCTAACATCCTAGCTAGCAAAAGAGCCTTTGTGGGGCCGATTTTCCACTTTGGGTGAATCAGTCCCATCCAAGTGGGACTAAATCACCTAGAGTGGTGAATTTGTCCCATTTGGGCTATTTTTGAGGTTTGAGCGGGAAAAATTGGGATTTAAGTTTAATTTTCTTCCATGTCGGCCTTGGGGATCAAATTAATAGGCATTTTAGGTGGATTTCCTATATAAACAAGATTTTAAACCCTAATTCATTATTCATTAATAATTCATTCATCATTCATCCATCATTCAACATCCATCTCAATTCAAGCAAGCTAGGGTTTTAGTATTTTAAGTCATCAAGATAGTCTTCTAAGGCATTCAAGGGCAGATTCTTCATCCATTGTTCCAGAAATTCAAGATCTATCATCATGGAAATTTTCTAAATCCTTCATTTCATGTTCATGCTTCCTCTTATTTCTTCATTTGGTTTAATTACCTAAAAGGGGTTTGACCAAGGTAAACCCATATTCCCTAACATTCAACATTTTTCTTTCTTTCTTTCTTTCTTTATTTATTTCTTTCTTTGCAGATCTAGGTATATTGAAATCTTGGAGATCATTGAAGAATAGGTTTCAAACTTGTTGAATACATTTCCTTGTTGGATAGGTCAGAATATTCACAAAAAGTCACTTACAGTGCCAAAAATTAGGGTTTTGGATTCAAATACCTGGAGTAGAAAGTTTAGACTGAGAGATTCTGCTTTTGCTTTTGAATTTCCCAAAATGTGGAAGTGGACTAAGTCACCATCAATGGTGTATGAGTCCCACTGCCAAGCCTAAAAAAGTGTTTTTGCAGTTTTGAGCACCCTTTTGTTTGAAACCTATTCCGACAAAATTTCCTCGAAACATGTCTAAGTTGCCTAGCTTGGCGTATGAGTCCCAGTGGGCTTCAATAGTGATTTCTGCAGGATTCTAGAGTTCCTCTCCATGAATTTATAGTTTCTAGGTGCACCTCTTCAATCTCATTAATTTTTGTTACAATTTGTTTGCATTTTTAGTTCATTATGCATATCACATTGTGTTTTCAAACATCTTGCATTTCCTTAGTTTTGCATCGATATTTTATCTTCATTATCAACTTCCAACCTTAGGAAAAATCTTCTTTGACATATTTCAATATTTATTGCATTGGAATCTCATGAAATTGTTCTTGAGTGTGAACTTTAGAAAATCGGATTCCTCTTCCTTCATTCCCCTTTTAGGTGTGGATAAGGGAAGTTGTGACTCCATTTTCTTTGTTCAAAATTTTGTTTCAATCAAGCAATATTCTTTGTTAGTGTTATTCGTATATTATTTCCATCAAATTAGTACCAAAGTTGTACACTCTTCCTTGTAGTGTCAAAAAATTTAATCTCTTTTAGGTGAAAGAAAAATTTCATGTTGTCTCTATAAACAACTTGAGTGACCTTTTCATCAATGTATTTATACATTCCCTAGCCCTATATTTTTTTTTCAGCACCACAAGAGAATCTTTCTACACTACCCTAAAAAAATATATTATTGATTAAACATCATCAAATTAATTCTGAAAAGTCCCCTAACTATTAAAATTTCCTCATTTTACTAGACCCTAAATACTCATGCCAAACTTTGTTGAGTGTTAAAAGGCTTGTATGAGGTATAGGGTGCCCTAGACTAGTTACTTTGCTCAAAAAATTTAATTTCCTATGTTTGTTGGTCTTTAATTTAGGCCTTGGTGGTAATTTAATCATAAAAATTCAAATTTAATTTAATCACTCGAAAGATAAAATTTATTCTAAATTCCACTATATAAACATGAATTATCACATGAGAAAAAGTGGAAATAAGATGGCAATTATATTCTACAAAAATATATTCAAATTTAAAGGTTTTTAAGAGAATTTTTACATTTAATCAAGTTCCTAGAATCATTGGAGTTTGATACCAATAGAAGAGTATGATGGAATCTAGGTTTTGGAGATTTTTTTGTCCATTTTCAACAAACTAATGACCTTTTTTTAGAGTTTTCTCTTCTTCAAGATTCAACCTACTTGCTACCCTAAGAAAGATATTATTGCATTTTAGATTTTCCTAAGGGAATTTTAATTTATCTTCGGATGATCTCAATGTTATCATTTAGGAATTTTTATCTAACACACTTGAGTAGGGCTTTTAGCTTTTTCAGGTCATTATAGCCTTAGATGCACTTAAGGTTAAGAGCACACACATTTTATCATTCATATGATTGACTATTTCTGGAGGTAGAAATACCAAAATGGGGGTTTGATTGAAGAAAACTTATATATAGCCACTTCTTTCCTCTCCCTTTTTAAAATACTTTAGTAGGTTTAGATCTAAAGATAGATATTTCAAAGTAAGATTATAGATGTCAGAGAAGAGGTTATAGATCTATAAATTCATATCTGAGAAAATAAGAAGATAGTCTAGGGAATCCTTGTGCTCTAGACTAGCAATACTAGACTCAACTATACATATTAGGTGTGCAATACTCTATCCTTCCCAGATCTACTTTCAAATTTTGGTTTTTCAATTTTGTTAGTAAAGAAAATTTGTATTTTCATATTTGGTCTTGTAGTCTAATGTAGTAGCACCCAAGTGAACTAGTGATCAAGATCAATAAAAAAATGTGTCAATTTTATTCATGGTTATAGTTTTATTTTTAGTTTCTAGCGCTGGAGTGGAACAAGAAGTAGTACCTATGGAAGAGGAATAAGCAACAATAGAGGAGTTAGGGAGATGGGATGTGAAAGAAAAGAGGTGTTCAACACAACCAAGAAGAAGTAAGGGGGTCGTGTGTCATGTGAGGTGTGATTAGGCATATACCAGGAAGGGCTTGAGGCTTCCAAGTGAAGACAAGGACAAAGTGAAAAGAGAAAAGCTAGATAAACATTGAGAATATATGCAATATATTAGAGATTGATAGAGGGGGGTCATTCTTGAAGTGAATGGGCATAAAAAATAGAGGAAAATGGTCACACAAAATAGAGAGAATAAAACTCTATTAAAATACTATCATTGTGGACTAGCATTCCTTCTGCCCTTCCTTCCCAATTAATTTTTTGAATGTTTTTCATCCCTACTCCCTCGCTAGTTCCCTCCAACCCATCTCCTCTCCACCTGGTTGCAACTTAGTCCTTGACCTCAGCTCTATTGTTGCTTCTAAGTCTTTTGAGGAGGGGGTTACGACTAGGAGTCTTGTTGTGGGGTTTCAGGGGGGATTTCATGATGAGAAGTTGTGTGGAATAGAAATGTTGGGGAGGGATCTGTGCATCCTCTGAGGTGTGCAATTTTTTCTCCTAGGGTTTCTCTTGGCCAAGAAGTTTTAGATTGCATAGATTTTATTCCAAGACTACCCTTATCTACAAGTTCTATCATTTGTGGTCTTCCCTTCCTAACCTACACCTCTAGATCTCCAAAAATTAGTCTCCTATTGTGGAAGGTATATAATGAATATTTACCCCTCTATTAGAGGATTTTTGTAGTTGGTTTTTGTTCTTCTAAAGATAGACAAGTAGTCTTAGATCAGGGTTTGTGGGAATGGGATTCTCACCCTCTATCCATGTAGCCTTGGGTCCATTCCTTCAACCCTTTGAAGGAACCTATTAATGTTACGCCATTTTTAGTGATATTACCATGTCTTTCCTTATATTTCTCGTGTCCTACTTTTGAGGGCATCAATAATGCTCTTGGTAGGTTCTTAAAAGTGGATCTTGCCTCCAATAATTTTACTCATGCCTCCTTTGCTTGAATTTTTGTGGAGGTACATTTGTCTAAGGATTTACTTGGTGAGGTGGTGCTTCAAGTTAATGGTTGGTCTTGATCTCATCTTGTGGATTACAAATGTATTCTCTTTCACTACAGATGCTCCATTTCGACTAGAAACTTGGCTCATGATTTCCCTATTGGCTCTTGTCTTGTTTCTTCCTCCATTGGGTGGAAGAATTCTCTATAGGAAAATCTAACCATATAAATTGATGTGGATTCTTCTTCAAAAAATGAGGTTTCTAGGCCTCCTTTTGCTTCTACTCAGACTAATAATAATGTTGTTGATCATGTTGTTTCTTCGGTGGTTTCTATTGTACCTCAAAACAAGGTTGTTTGATCTTCTATGTGTGTTGCCTCCCCTGAGGCCCCTGTATTTACTTTGGATCCTATTGTTGTTGATGTTATTTCTCTCATGGCTTCGACTGCATTGATTCTGAACAATGTTGTCCGATTTGTTGTGTGTGTTTCCTCACTTGAGGCCCCTCCTAGTAAAACTATTTATATCCCTCATTCTTCTCTATTAACAAGCCTTTGGAGGCAAAGTTGTTGGTTTCAAGCTTTGGAGCTTGAACTATTTCTCTCTAGTTGTTTTGCTATTGTTGTTCTTGTCGATGTCTTTTACTCATTGTTGTGTTTGGCTAGTCTATTTTGTTGGGATATTCTTCTTGGTTGTAAGCTTTTTAAGGACCATGGTCCTTCCCTGCTTATCTAATCAAAAGAGAAAATGGAGTGAATTCTAGAGAGAATAAATATGCCCTAAAAGCAAAGATAAGTATGAAGGGGTGTAGAAGAGTAAGAAAAAACTGTTTCAAGTTATGTGAGCTACAATTGCAAGGAGGATATTGTGTAGTAAGGAGTAAAATTGGATGGAGTAATAAGGAGATAATATAGATATTGAAATAATGGAAGAAAATATAGATTGAAGAGGATGCAAGACCGGAGAAATCGATTAAACAATAAATTTTTTTTTAAAAATGTAGGAAGCGATCGAAACACCCAATGTTCAAAAATGATTTTTCTGAGATTTCATCTTGATTTTTAGTATGGTATTATGGGTGGATAGATTTTTATCCATCTATATTCTTCTATATGAAGTTGAGAACTTAAAATCTACAAGTTTTTATAGCAATTGGACGATGTTTGCATATTCAAAATTAATTTTAAAAATTATTTTTTCAACAATTCTTTATACACTTCTATGTATGGTTAATGAATTGCAATTCAAAAATTTATGGTTTTGTTCGCTTTCCTATGGTTTTTTTTCTAGTTGAATAGATAAGAGATTGGTGAGGTGGATGGGAAGATCAACACTCCAATTTAGGGTCTTGATCTTCAAATTATATTATAGTCAAATCAATTCAATAAATTCTAGGGATTTTTTTACTGGCAACTCTTCACCAATTGGAAAATAATTGAAATCGGGGCCTCTAGACATGG
This sequence comes from Sequoia sempervirens, assembly GCA_007258455.2. NCBI lineage: Eukaryota > Viridiplantae > Streptophyta > Pinopsida > Cupressales > Cupressaceae > Sequoia > Sequoia sempervirens. Next base: position 15,123 of record VDFB02055306.1, read on the forward strand.
TGAATAAGCTAAAAAGGAGACTGAATCGCCAAATTTTTACAAAAAACAAATTCTTCTCAATTAATTTTCCTATGCATTATTTTTCAAACTAATAAATCAAATTGATTTGTCATGTAAATGATGCGTCATTTGAACTAATTCACCAGTAGGTTATACTGTAATTACAAATATTAATTATATTCACCAATAATATTATATTCCTACCATTAATTTTGGGGAAATATCGCCACTAATAATAAATTACCATTTAATTTTAGGGATATTTTAGCCTTGAATAGGGCCTTTATTTATTGCCATCGATTAGCTTTTTAATTGGATGGTTGTAAGTTGATTTTGTGACCTATATGCACGTGTCTTTTAAAAGGCTTGTTGAGGCCCATAATTTTTTTTGGGCCACATGATTAGATTTAATCATGTGGCCCAAAAAAAAATTCAGCCCTCAATAAGCCTTTTAAAAGCCATGTCCATATAGGTCACAACATCAACCTACAACCATCCAATTAAAAAGATAATCAATGAGAACAATTTCACTTTTCATTTAGTTTTATTTTTAAACTGAGATTCTAAAAAAATACTTAATTCGTGTGTGCTCCAATGCAGTTTTGATAGTGAATTTTTGCTTGGTGGCGAGGGGCTTTGCCCCTAGAACCCGTCTGTATCATGATAGAAGTGCATCCCCAGACCCCGTGAGGGGGCGATGCCCCCTTGAACCCCACAAGGGGCTTTGCCCCCTTCATCCCCGCAAGAGGCACTACCCCTTGACCCCATCGATGGTTGTCGTCCCCGAGCCCCTACTTCAATATTACAAAAAACAAAAAAAATATGGGGGAACTGTGCCAATCAACTATGCAATTTTTTTAAAGGAGAGATTCACCATTGTAATTAATAGTTTTAGTGATTATTCACTAGGATTCGCCACTATGATCATTACTTTTACCAATTATTCATTAAGATTTGCTAGGATTTTACAATTTTTTTAATAATGTGCATAGATTTGCCAGGAAAATTAATAATTTTCTTTTTAAAAAAGGAAAGATTCGCTAGGAAAATTATAGCACTTAGCCAAGATTTGCCAAGGTTTTATAAATTTTTTTGGGGGGTTCCTTAAAATTATCACTGATAAATTCACATAAATTTCAATCAGTTTCTAAGACATTAAAGAATTAGGTCCAAGATTTATTGACTCACGTTTTAGATTGCAAGTCAAACTCACACCCTACGGATTTGAATTTTAGTGTTTATTGAAAAATGATTGATTTTAGTTATCTAACCATTATACCTAAGATCGCTTTTACAACAAAACATCCCTATAGTGTGGATTTTATACCATCATTAAGATGGGGGCAAAAGCAAGTCCAAATGTTGTGATTGCAGTATCGGTTACCTTTATTTTCCAAGATTCACAAACTAGAATTACCAAAACAAGTGAACACACAGAATGAATGAAAACAAGTTCATTTCGCATGGTCTATAAACAAAATCTACTAAATTCTGGTATATTACCAGTATTAAGAGGGCAGAACTTTAGGATATAAAGAGCTTCGTGGACGTCACAAACTAGTGGTGACTGGCATACTCTAACAAGGTATGTATAGACTTATTTGGCTTAAGGTTCTTCAAGAAAATTTAATGTTTTTCGTTAGAGGCGTCTCTCTAAAAATATCCTAATAGTGGGATCTGTTGGTATATGATGCATTGGATTTTTTTTATACTAATTTGTTAGAATGATATTGTTACTATTTTGCTCTTAGAGCAGATAGATTCTTTCACGCTAAATAACCAGATGGTAACAGCCTAAAAATCAACAATTGGAATCTGTAATATTCCTTTACTCATAAACTTGCTACTTGTCAAATATAATAATGGGTATTGAGAGATTTCAAATAAATAGGGGCCTCACAACGACCGTGCAACAACACAGTATCTTTCAGTTATTGTCTTGGACAACACATGGATTCCACATTCATGTTTTAGAATTCTAATACACTTTTTAATAACTGATTATAGTATATACTTGCACAGCTTATTTGCTCTTTTATAATTCCATTACGTGTTAAAACTAGCTGTGCTTTATCGCTATAGACAGATGGAAAGGACAAATGTTGCTGTACATCTTCCTCTGTCGTTGAGAAAATTATAAACAAAAAGAATTATAAATACCAAAATAGCAGCTACATACAAAATATGAGTATTTATCATATGTAATTTACTATAGTTTTTTAGCTGGATTGCACAGTTCCATAATAGTTTATTAGAGTTTTTGTACTCAATTGCTCAGTTCCTTAGGAAACCAAAAGAATGTCATCGATGTTAATTTTATATGAATTATATATATAAAGTGATCCTAGCCAGCCTCAATTTCCAAGTTTAGAATCCAGATATTCTTAGAATGTACACTAAATGTTAAAACTTGCAAAAATATAATAATGTCATGGCGGATATGAATTGAATAAGGCCTTTTACAAACATAAACAGCGCTGCAACTCCAACTAGCTTCCTATTCTGTAATAGAGTTGCCTAAAGGGACGGTTTATATGCACTCAAAGCTCTTTGTATTTAATATGCTATTTATTACCTACAACACATTCGTCCCATTGTCTCCTATTAGAATCTTGAATTGATTTTGGGAAACTGAATATACCATCTACTGTCCCTTACATTTGGTGTTTTATAATGCATTGCATGTTCGAACTACCTGCTTACTATTATGAGTTGCGACTCTAATTCAGTTTCTTGTCTTTTTGTGCGAATGCGGCACAAGCTGTTGAATATTTTGAATACTGATGTTCAATATATTTACATAACAAAAGACGCTAGCAATCTCGAAAATGTAACTAGGTACTAGGTACTCTTTTGATGAGAGAGATTCTCACAAGCCCTTTTACTTAATATTATACAAGTACTTTCACATTTTATGGCTAAGTATTTCAACTGGAACATTTAGAATTATATTGATGCCCATAAGCAAAGTATTCTGTTACTCTGTATACTCATGTTAGTTTAGTCAAATGATAAGTTTTGATTTAATTATATCCTCTTTGAAAATATTACAATCCTTGTAAAGATAGAGATGTCTGACATTTATACAATCAAATAGGTGATTTTGTTTAACTGTATATAAATTTTTGAGATTGATATAAAATATTTAACTTTTTTATTAATTGACATTAAGAAATGTATTGATAATTTTTTTAAAGAAATTTCTCTATTTGAATTTAATCTAAAATTTGACTTTTTTGGCAAATCAAAATGATATGTAAAAAAATTAGAAATACATATATAATACTACAACAAAATTAGGAGTCTCTAATATAGGTGCTCTTAGATTTATGTGGTCCTAGATAGAAATATATCCATAGTTTATTCATATCATGCACATCTAAGTGTTTTTAGTGTGCATTTATTTTCTACTCTACTTGAAATGTAAGAGTTATGGGTCCTAGATATGCTTCTATATAGAATATTGATCATATTGAGAACCACATTTGGAGTTAATCAATTTCTTTGATACGCCCCAAAAAGGGTGGATGTAGTTTAGAGCGCACTACACCCTAGATCACCTAATTCGGATCCAAATTTGAATATGTTGACATCGATAATTTATTATTTGAATTTCCAATTTCAATTGTTGACTGTAAGCATTTGATTTACGGTAAATTAGAAGAATTTAATATTCAACATTTTAAGCATTCAGGAGAAAAACTATTCAACAAGACTAATTCAGAAATCATTTCAAGAGTAATCAAGGCCCAAAATATCAAGATTATTATAAATCTAGTGTATAAAATTGTATGCCCTTGAAATTGAGGCAATTTTACACTTAATTTGGACCTATTTTGGAACCCTTGCATTAATTACCCTTTAAAATCATCATTTATAGGCCCTAAAGACCCACTATTTCAGATCTTGAGGCTCATTTCACCTAAAAATCCCATAAAATCATTCAAAACACCGAAAATCCTGAAAAACCCACCTCAAAAAGCTAAGGTGGGACTCATTCACCACCTTGGATGAATGAGTCCCCTTAGGTGGGACCCATTCACCAAGGGTGGTGAATGTGTCCCATTTGGGGTCTAATGGAACCCCTAAAAAAAAAATTGATTCCATTATAATTTTTTTGCAATATTTGGCTTGGACCCTCATTTTGGCTTAGGGTTGTGTCCTCATCATTGTGTTAGGGTTTTGCATTGCTTAAATCCCTCACAATTAACCTATGAATCCATAAAACTATTGGTCATTATATTTTCGCATTGACATGATTTTCCCGGTCCTCAGTTGCCTAAGTTGTAACTTATGCCATTGAAGTCATTGTGTTCATCAACCCCTTGAGTTTAGGTTTGTCGATCACCTTAGTCCTTCTTTAGTGTCAAATTTTCCTATGATTAGGCTTGATTTTAAATGACTTAAATATTTATTCATCGTTCTTATGGGTCAAGTTCCCATTGGCCTAAAGGTGGCCCCCTTTTTAAATTAATTGTTATAGCATGTGAAAAATAGGGTTTTCACTCTAGCTATTCGATCATCAAGGGTTGATCACCACTATTCCCCATGTGCCTATTCTATTTTATTCCTTTTATTTTATTCGCATGGACTGTCAAGCTTCAACCATGTGTCTGGTGCATTGGTGGGCCCCTTCTCTTTGGAAAAGATAGATGGCACCATTTGAAGAAGATGAACGATAGTTATTAAGCAACATGGCCACATCTTGACCACTCCCCATGTACCCTTATTGGTTCATTTCATATTATGTTAAAACACACGAGTAGTGGGTGATAGGAATGCGTCACATCTAGCAATGGGACCAATGCTTCCAAAAGGTTCAACAAACATATCTTTGAGAAGGATCAATGATGGAAACCATGACACATGTTCTCATCAAGATCGTTCCTTGCATGCCCATTTGTCTTGTTGAATAAAGAAAGATGATCACACGGGCTAGTGGGTAGGGTGACATCTATCACTTTTGGGATCCACCACTCCCTAGCATCCCAAGAAGGGCCCACTCATGTCCCATGTTTCTCAGGAGGAAAGTACCACACAAACATTCTGAAGGTCCCAATGGACTCTAGTGGAGTTAAAATGCTGCTAAATTTGGCCAAGATGGCACTATGATAAAAGTGGCACCATTTTTAAGATTATTCTTTAAAGCACATGTATGGGATTTCAACTGTCAATTCTAAAAATTATTGGTGTGTATGGGAAGGTGAAAATAAAACAAGGCAGGGTATAGACCGATTCTATGAGATCAAATCAAGATTACTCCCTCTTTTTTTGCTATGAAGAAATACAAGTGTATTAATTCCCATGGGTGAGCGCTAACCATAGCACAATAGGCTTTAATTGATGCTAAGTATGTGTAGAGAGTGGATGAATATCTACTTGGGGATTTTATGATTAGGAAAAGGCATTAATAGCACACAATTAAGCTTTATTATGATTGGTTACAATAGTGATATCGGTCCATTTGATATATTTTCAAAACATGATCAATAGTTGAGATTTTAAAAAATAAGACTACTATCCACTCACACACATAAGTTTTTCTTCAGTATTAATGGTAGGTACAATTGGATGGCTTGTTATAATGAGGACTGATGGCCATCTTTTTCATTTAGAATTTTCATTTAGTGATTTACAATTGAGCTTAGTCCGAGAGAAAAATTGGTGCGAGTTTTTTTAATCTTGTTTCGGTTCTTAAGAAGATGAGTAAATTAGGGAGTCTATTAAGCCAGTATGGAGGTCTAGGAGATTGAGTTTTCTAGAATCTAAGGAGAATGATCTTAAGGATGAGATTGAGACAAATGGATCTCTTGAAACACCAAAGGGTAGAAGGGCACACAAAAAATTCAAGAAATATGGTGTAAAGAGCAATTATCACCTAAGAAGCCAAACCATTTTAGAAGAATTCATCAATTTTAGAGGGAAGGAGCTAGTTGAATATGAAAAGAAGGAAAAGTAGAAGTGAAAAAACCATAAGGCCTATCTGGGGAAAAGAAATTCTCCTGTTGAGGTTTCTAATAGCCCTTTAGATAATGGAGGTGACACTAACCCAGAGTGTAACTATTACCGCCTTTCCCTAGTACCTGCTGAAGACTCTAATGAGCAAGTGGTGACAGTTCCTCCAGTTCCACCATGAGCAAGACAAAGGTGAGCATACTATGATGTTGATGACTTAGAGTGATGTTTCTGCCCCATTTTTTTATTACACCATAGCCACCTTGTCAGGATCATCCTCTTTAGCATGTTTGAGGTTTTTCATTTTTTGCACTAATGTGTAAAATTTTTAGGCTGCTATGTTGGAGAAGTGCCAGACTTCCTATATTTAACATGTATGCATTTTTGAGGAGGTATGAAATTTTTTTCTTGAGCTATGAGTGGAGAATATTCTTTGGTCAACAAGTACAAGGTGATGTTACTCTGGCAACAAATTTTTCCTTTTGAGGAGCTAGCATGTCCTTATTCAAGGGATGTGGAGTTGGGTCTTTACTCTTTCATTTTTTGCAATGATTACATGTAACTAACTAAGGAACATCTCAAATTCTAGTGAAAATGATTTTCAAATGAAATGAACTGTAAGTATAATTGATGTAGATTCTTTTTGCTCCCTTTTTCTATAAAAGGTATTTGAGGGATCATTACATGTGTCATATGTGTAGGTCTCAACATGGTCTAGGGGAAGAGCTAAGTTCAACAAAGTAACTTTGATAGATAATATGGATGAATAGAATAGTAGATTGTCTTGGGTATGAGTCCTATATATAATATTCTTAAATTGGTTTTATAGAATCTATTGATATTGAAACAAATCTTAGTTTAGAAACACATACTCTCCTATGTATCTTCCTTGCAAGTTATAAATGAAAATATTAATGATATTCTCATTTGTCTTTAGTTGTTCCATTGAATGTATGATTCTATTTTACCTTTAACTCAAAGAGATGATTAAATGCTTGAATAGGGTTAAATAGATTTGTAAGGAGTTACATAGGATTTGCTAAGAAGCTATTGTTTCAGGCATTATGAGTTTTCATATTGCAAAGGATTATGAAAATAGTCCAATTTTTGAATTAAATAGCCTATAAATTACTGGTTCTTGCATATTTGACTCCATTATCACAACTAATGAGGACTGGTCTATTTGTAAGATAACCTTGCATAAAATGAGCAACTATCATACCTAACCATAGATTTAAAATAATAACAACATTCATTTAAAAAATATTTTCAATCATAATGTATGGATTTGAAATACCCCTAATTCCTAGCAAATAGATAATCATTTGCTCAAAAGGTTTGCCAAATCTCTAGTGAACTGCATTTATTTGCAATAAATAGGAATAGGTCTATGTATGAATGTTTTATCAACTTGATATACCTAATTTGAACACAATAAGGAACATCCTTGTGCTGTAGAAAAATGCCCCCTTGCCATTTTCATGGTTTTCTAGGCCTTTCTTCATGATGCTTGGTCCTTTTTTCTTTGATTTAATGTTGTAATGTGGCTTGAACACTCACATTAGGTCCTTGCAAATTCAAAATATGGCATCTTGTGAAGGTGTTGTGAAGTGTTGTATAACATTTCTACACTTTTCTAAAATCTATTTATTACAATTCACCTGAAAATCACCTTTTCATCACTTATCAAGTCCTATCTTTAAGTGTTGTAAAGTCTTCTAACAAGATTTCACACTTTTCTAAGCATTATTTCACTATTTACACCTGTCTTATGCTTTATTTCACCCCTTTATGGCTTTATAAGGCTTAATTAAGTGTGTTTTTGAATGAAAACCCGACAAACAACATTAAATGTGACTTAATTCTCAACACCTACATTCAAGTCCAAGGTGGGATACATTTGCCATGTGTGGTGAATGAGTCCCTCTTGGCTCAAAAATTAAAATACTTTAAATTTTCTTTCAGGTTTGTATTTCAAATCACCTTATGTCAGCCTGTGATGAGGTATCATTGGATTACAAAGGCACAATTGTGTATAAATAAGTGTTTTACTTCTCATTTTAACCCCATTCATCAAATTCAATTATTCACACATTCATTCAAGCATTCAAGTGCTTTGCATCATCTAATCAAACATCAATCAAGCATTTTGGAGCAACCATTGACATAAATTCATATTTTCTTCAACAAGGTTTTGGTAAGTTGATAAAATTTGCATGTTATTTGTTTATCATTGTCTTGCATTTCATTATTTCATTAAGGGTTTGATTACCAAAGTGGGATTTGACCAAGGAAAACCCCTATTCTCTAACCTTCAAGCATTTTTCCCCTTTTGTATGTGTGTTTGCATACTCGTGTATGCATATTTGAAAAGCAATTAGGTGTTGAAAGGTGGTCAACAAGTCAACAAGGTGCCTCAAGTCAAATCAACCTCATTTCAAGCTTGGAAAAGACATTATGTCTATTTTTTGTAGAATTGACTTCGTCAACCCGACAAGTAGTCAACCTAAGATCTGGTGCTATAGGATTGGTCCCTAATTTCTCAAAATTTTGGGAGTGGATTGATTCACTATAAATGGTGAATCAATCTCACCTTAAGGCTAGAAATGTAGATTTTTCCAGATTCTAGATCCCAACACTCATAAACTAGTTTTTGATAGTTTTCATCAAAAGCAGGATTAATTCACCATCAATGGTGAATGATCCCACTATTGATTTTCAATAATCTCAGACAACATTCAAAAGATTCTAGATTCTCCATTCTCTACCTAGGTGCACTCTAAATCAACCTTCTTCTTTTATGTTTTGCATTTGTTCATACTTAGTTCATGTTTTCATATCACATTGTGTTTTCCAACATTGCGTAATTCTTAGCTTTTGCATTCATAATCTCTCAATTTCATAGTTTAGTTGCAATTAGATCATTCCATTTAGTATAAATAACATCACACATTGCATAATTTGAGTGAACCTAGCTAGATCTTTTGAGTAGTGTTTATATTTCTCCTTTTAGGTGAAATATCCTAATAGCGCAAGAGTGGCCTAGAAGCCCTACCCTAAAATCTACAGTTCATTTTGGTGAACCTGCATTTTTAGCACTTTACATTTCTGATTTTAATTGCATTTTACATCTTAGACTTCATTTGCATCAACATTCAATTATAGTATTGTCTTGTTTTTGCATCCTATGGTTTCTCAAATTTCATTAGTGAAAGACTCATTTAGATTTCATTTTTGCATCGTATATCATTAAAAAAACTGAAAATCTACATTTGCATCCTTAATTGGCATCTAAAAAGCATCAGAATCACTTTAAATTTTCTGAAAAATAGAAGAAAACCTCATAGTTAGACTCCTTCGCCACCCTGGGAAAATCAGTCCACCTACACATTCTGCACAACATTTTTAGGAACTTTCTAGGTATTTCCTACATTACAGTTTTCTATATTTGCTTTTTGTTTTACTTTCTAGATTTTATGTCTAATTTTATTTCTTGCATCTTAGTTTACTTGCATTCATTGTTATCATGGAATTTTCTTTCAATAAGTTTTGGAATTCATTAGAATCCTTGGTAGACATGTCCAATTGTGCCTTTGGTTGTGATCGTAATGACCATGAGCTTCCTCATGCTCCTTCAACTCCTCATGATTATCTTACTCGTGATGTATACATCATTGGAGAAGATGATGATACTATGAACAAGTTCTTCAATGAATTCCTTGATAACCTAGAAGCACCTCCATGGAGCCACAAGATCTTCCTACTAAACATGCACCTCCTAATCATTTTTTTCATATTTACATCTCAAAATCAATGAAGGATCTAAGGTTCCTCCATCAAATAGCCCTAGTTCCTGTCTACCAACAAATCCTCACCCATTTTATGATCACAAAGTCACAAACACTACCATAAACCTTGAAGAAACATATGGTAAAGGATTTACTATCCTCATTAAACAAGTCTATGAGATAGAACATGAACATGATA
>VDFB02055307.1:0-32292 GCA_007258455.2 Sequoia sempervirens
CAAGAAAGACCCACAGCAAGAACAGTTAAGCAGAAAGACTACAAGACTCAACCAAACAAGAGTAACAAGAAACATGAATAACAACATCAAAATGGCTACTTACAAGATAACTACTTCCAGAGACACATAAAGGCAATAGAATAATCAGGGATACTATAGGAAGAGTGTCATCATGTGGCCCTATCATGGGTTATCCTGGTTGCCTCTCAATAGGCGTCGGCCCTCATCTATGGTTATCCTGGTTGTCTCACTAGGCGTCGGCCCCATAGGGTGACACATGTGAGACCACTATCCTTTCATGAGGACAAGGTAGTGATCTTGCCGACCATGGCCTTCTCAGCCCACCCTTGGTCTGCAAAAGCACTAATGGCATGGGCGAGGCATCCTTGTTTATCTTGTTTAGTGTGACCCTACCCAAACCCACTAGTTATTTATATTAGATTATCACTTATTTAACAAACTCTTCCATGGGTTATCTAGGCTGCCCCTTAGTGCGTTGGCCCCCATGAAGAGCCACTCTCCCTAGTACCATCAATACACAAATCTAATGACATCAAGGGGTGTACCAAAACACGTAAAGCACAAAAACCACAATACCAAGTGCAATTGTGAGGCATGAACCATCTCGCTCAAAAAGTTACATCAATGTCCACACCATGGTACAAGGTAACACCCACAAGAGCTGAAGAATCAAAGATAAGTTCAAACCAACCACAAAAATCAAAACATGGAAAATCCAATGATAAACCAAGTTTCCCATTGCCTCTGGAAGCCTAATAATTCAATTACCCGTGAACTCCCAACTGAGGGTATCTCAAAATGCTACGGGTTCCCACAAAATTTTCAACATAGATTCAAGAAATTCTTGACACAAAGTCTCCTTATTCAAAGTTAACACAAAAGAAAGACTCACATCCTGGAACCACAAAATGACTATATAAAATTCACAATAGCAAAACGACCAGTGAATGATAAGAGTGGCAATATCATGACGAGATCTTGACTCAATCAAACCTAACATAATCAATCATTTACCAACTCAACCACAATAATCACTGAACGACAAGGTATTCAATTCACCCAATCCATGCATCACAACATAATTACTCCAAGATTAAACACTACTTCAATTTTGCACCATTACAAACTCACCCAAAGTCCACTAATCCAACACATCAATCCAACAACAACCAATTCGACAATACAACCAATCATCTTTAAGAATGACCTAATCATTCATGTCCGATACTCGTATAATCCTTACTACAGAATACTAATGCATTAAATAACATTCTTACTTTCACATTAACATATCTTAGCTATTAACTCTAATCTATTCGAATGCAACTCACAACAACTATAGTAACCAACACTTCAAAAGATTACCAACTTCATGCAAAATCGACCACAATAACCAATAGCAAAGTTAATCAACGGTACATCCAAGGGAGATATGACCGCACATCAAACAAGCTTCAATAACATTTCAGCCATGATCTCAACCTAAAGATTGCAAATGAGATTGACATTAAAATAGATTATTTACTTGATCAAATTAAAAGATTTATATTCATATTTCAAGATAACTCTATCATCCATGAAGAAATCAAAATTCCAAAACCCTAGTACTAAAGTTTCACTATACAATCATGCTATAAGGGTTATACAAAAGTAAGTTTCACAAAGATAATTTATGGTGTACCCTACACTACATTTAGTAACACTCTAATTACTTGCAATGATCACTAATTCAACTAACTATTAATAAGTTATACAAACCAATAGATAAATATTTAGCTATTAAAGACAATGATATTTCTAGCTCAAACTCTATCTTAAACGCAAATTTCCTTTATGAAATAAAACACAACTAAAGAAACAAAGTATTTAATTAACACAATTTCAATTTTCATTATTCCACTAACTCCCTTATAATATCATTTACCTTAAGCTATCTAATTCGAACTATTTTATTAAATGATGCTCTACCCTTTTCTAGAATATTTCTTTTTATATAAGAATAATTGTCTTCACATGATTAAGTAACTTAAATAATAATAATATAAAATATAAAATATTTCTACTTACTCTAATGTCCTTCTAATTAAACTAATCCTTCAATTGCCTAATTGGTCTAGTTTCTTTAAACAATGTGAACCATGAAGCATATTATCTCAATAGTTATCACTAGTTATAATTCAACTTACACAACCTCTAAACACAATCAATCATATTATTATTTTATTAAGTGAAAATCACTAATTGCTTTACTCGATCCATTTCATTTGATTTTACAAAACTACATGATATAAAATAGAATAAAAGTAAATAAACTCTAATGTTTCTCTACATTATTCTAGATGTATTCAATATAATTCAACTATTAAAGAATCAACTTCATCCGTTTTAAATAATTTTCCCATAGTTATCTAAATGCTTACTTATTTACATTCCAACTAGGTGCATAAATCAACTTTCCTATTTTGATTTCTAAATCCATTATTCTAATGTAACCAATTAATTTGTATAAGCAAGAATAGATATATTATTATTACTATTATTTTAACTATAATCACATATATGTATATATATATTATAATCCAAAACAATGTTGTATTCCAACTCATGTAATGGCAAGCTTGCCCATATATACACTTTAGCTATAAATATAAAAACATATCTCTATATATATAATTGAAGGCTTTCTAGATAATATATTCAACGCAAGGGCAACGATTGAATGCCAATTATTATATATATTCACCCTATGTAAATTGAATCCCAACATATTAAACACTCACCGATCACCAACGATTGAGCCAATGATACTAACTCAAAAATTTCTAACAAAGATACAATAAAAGATAGTGAGAACAAAATCTGTACATCAAAAGGCTAAGAGACAAACTCGAGTCTTAAAAGAACAAGCAACTTTCAAGCAAATGCAATTGGCAGGTGTAAAGCCCCATTTCACAACCTTAGCCAGCATCCTAACTGCTTGTGCCAAAACAAAAGCTTTGGGACAAGTTATGGGCATCTATCAAAGCAAGAAGGATAGGGGAATTTAGTCAAATGATGAAGTTGTGATTTTCCCTGGTGAATACGCAGGCAAAATAAATATGGACGCGTGGACAAGGCGCATAAATTGTTTGACAGTTTGCCTAAGCAAAAGTGGTCTCAAAGAACGCCATAATCGCAGGTTAGACATAAGATGGATTTGTTGATACAGTTTAAGAAGCTTTCAAGCAGATGCTATTGGTGGGTGCACAGCCAGAATTCCACCAACTTTTCCGGTGTCCTCTCCGCCTGTGCAGAAATGAAGGCTTTGGAACAGGGTGTGGACATCCATCGAGCATAAATGATAGAGGAATTTTGTTAAATGTAGGTAGTTGCAACCACTCTTGTGGACATGTAAGAAGGGTGTGGAAGTGTACTCAAGGAAGGTGAACCAATTGTCAGAGGGCCTCAATGAAATGTGATCTCAGAAACAAAGTTATTATTACTTTAAAAGGGTTATGTTGATGCATATATAATCTCTCTGAAAAACACTTTTATAAGGAGTTCTATCGAATGGTGTATAGGGTGACACATTTTCTAAAATGGGTTTGGTTGTGCAGCAAACTTCATATTTAGTGTGTTTGAACTGCGAGTCCAGATCATTCAATCTTTCCAATATTAACTTATGCAGTGAGTACTAAAGTTATTGTGAACCACTGTCATAAGATATGGACGTTGAAGATGGATTCAAACTATGCAAGCAAAACCCCATAAATTGCAACAGTGACATCAAAATCAACCAACCATATCATAAGAATAAATTAATAAACCAAAAAAAACTACCGTGGGAGAGAGAGTGAACAACACAATATTATTATGTGTCCAGAAAGACTAGCTAAAATCTATTCTGCAATCATTGTAAAGATTGTAGAACAAAACAGATTCTTCTAAGAGACAAAATTTGGATACAAACATTTGTCTAAACATCTGTGTATACAAAAAAATTTATTCATGAATATCTTCCTCATGCTTCGCTTAAATGTTGAACAAGAATAAGAAGAAAAATGTCGGGTAAATGAAGCAGGATGATCTCAATCACATACCTCAAAATTCTGCACTATGTTGACATGCCAACGGGGTGAATGGTGGAGTTGTAGGAACAATATTTCTCAAGCTACTACTCCCCTTTGTTGGTAACTCCTGACGAAAACTCTTTCTACAATAAATTTATTAAAAACTAACGGTAACACTTTTAATTATTATTTTATCACTGAGAACATTTAATCACTCTATTAAATTTAATAACCACAATACTGTCATAACAGTAATTCACTTAATTATTTTTTTGAGATTTAAAGTTATCTCAAGATTTTTATGTATTTTGTTCAATACCTCATTATCCATGATATTTAAATTTTTTTAAAAATAAAAAAAAATATTAATAGGTGGAATAATAATCTATTTGATTAAATTTAAAATAAACATTATTTAAAATTAAATTTATGTTTCATTAACATGTTCATCTTAATAAAGTAATAATTTAAGCTATCAAATCGTTATAACCTTCAAATTAATTTAATAATTAATTAATAAAATTCTCTTAATACTTTAATAATTTATTTATTTATTAATAACCATTTACTTTATATTATCTTAATTTCCAAATTTATTTTAATCACATTGTAACCGTTTTTAATTTAAGTTACCTTGTAAATCAATTTTAAATTGATTACTCAAGGCTAACCATAATATTTACTTTATCGCATAATTCTGAAATTAAATTAAATAATATAATCATGAAGTCAGCAAAATGTCTCAAACAAACAACTCACTCACACATCACAAAGGGGTACTACATATATGGCACAACCCTTCCCCTCTTTTCATGTGTGTAGGTTATAGATCTAAAGTGAGTTGGAGGAAGATTGAACATCTAAATATTTCTAACTGTTATTTGAAATTAGTTGTTTGTCAATGGAAAAAGTAATTTTCTATCTTAAATAATCAAATCTTTTGAATATTTCAATATCTCTAATTGTTATTTGAAATCAGTTGTTTGTTAATGGAATGACAACATCAAAACCATGAATTAATCAAGAATTTGGCTCTAATAGATCATGCACATAATGCATCTCACGATATATGTTTAGCAAAGACAAAAGAATTGGTCAAAGAACATTTGTGAAAATAAAGGTGATCGATGTTATCAAAACCATGAAACATCATCATAATCTTAATAGGGATGATATTTAAACCCAAATGATCCTTAGAAGCTTGTCATCCAAATGCTCAAAATTTATAATAGTTAAATATAAGATAGGAAATGATTAATGTTCTAGACATTTATTTAATATATGCATCAAAACATTAATTATTGGTTGTATTGAATTCTCATCTTGTTGTATATGGGCTATTGGCTCTAATAATGGACCATAAAGTATGGTCTAAATGTTGATATATAAAAAGTATGACATATTATCTTGAATATTACTCTATATTATAAATTGGAGAGGCTTGAAGTCTTTAGTTAAATATTTAGTTTATTATTTTTAATGCCCAAAATTAATTTTTTTGCTTCACTAAGGCATTTTGGTAAAATGGTCAAAGTCTTGTAAAAATTGTTGTCAAAAGTCAAAAAAAATTAAAAAGAAAATTTTCTATTTTTAGAAATGTCTAAAAATAGAATCTTTGATTGGAGGGCTCAAATTGATTTTGATTGGTTAAAAATACTTCCCGATCAGGTTGGTCCAATCAGAATTGTCAAAAGATTAGTATTTCTCTGGTGGGTCTATTTTTTTTTTCAGAAGGTAAATCAGGACCTCTGAGGTCATCAATGGAGGAAGGTCAACTGCCAAGTGTAAGATTCAAAGTCTCAAATGCTACAGAAATGACCTGAAACGGTGAAATGAGGAGGGAAATCTAAAAATAGCGAAATCTGTAAAAAAATATTCTAACACTAGGAAACCCAGGCGCCTTTTTCAAGGAGAGCGCTTGGTTTTCAAAGCCTTAGTCAATTTTCAGCTTTTGACGACAATCAACGCAGTTAGCAAAGGTGGTCAACGTAATCAGCAAAGGTGGTGAATGAAAAATTGGGAAAATTAAAAATCTCAAAAAATAAATTGTCTGGAGAAAAAAGGCGCCTAGGGTTTCATGCCTTAGAAAATTTTACTCATTTTTTGAAAAACGTCCAATCTCCTTTGTCATCCCAGTTCTAGTTGTGCAGAAAACAATCAAAAGCAACTTTTTAGGGTTTGAAAAGTGAGAGGTCATCTCAGATATGTTTAGGCTCTTCAACGAATCCATCATCCAGTTTAGAGGATTTGTCAAACGCCGAGAATTGTAGATCAAATGGAGGTGTTTCATACAAAATGGAAAAAGTCGAAGATAAATTTGAAAATCCTCAAAATAAAACTAAGTCTGGAGATGTTGGGCACCTTTTTTCAAGGAGGGTGTCCAAGTCTTCAACACTTAAAAAAAAATTGCATTTTTGAAAACGTTAAAACTTCCGACTTCGGTTGACTTTGAAAATTAGTTAGATGCGAGTGAGAGGCGGAAAAGGGTACCATTCAACTCATATATGATTAGGCTTGCCAGGTTGACTAACTTTCAACTTTGTTATTCACCAACTGTTCGAAAACAAAGATCAAACAAGGGTTTGGCTTCACGTGAAATGGAGAAAGCAAAAATTTGAAAATCTTAAAAAAATGGTTAAGTCTGGAGATGTTGGGCGTCTTTTTTCAAGGAGGGTGCCCAAATTTTTATGCCTTAGAAATTTTTTGAACCCCACCATGTTTTCTTCCATTTCTCCTCCATCAGCAGTTTTCAGGGTGTACAATCACGATCAAACATCATCAAATGTCAATACGAAGCTAGGGATCACTTCAGCAGTGGTCAAAGATGAGACTGCCATGTTCAAATAGAGATTATTAGTTGACAGTGCCAATTTGATGGATCATCAAAGTCAAAAGTAGGCTCCAACGGAAATACAAAAAGCAAAAAATTAGAAATAACAAAAAAAATTCTATCTCTGGCAAAGCCAGATGCCTTATTTCAAGGAGGGTGCCCAACTCTCCATGTCTTAGCCATTTATCAATTTTCATCATGCATTTTTTTCAGAAACATCCTCATACGCATGTGCTTTTTTCAACTATAAAAGAATTCACTGTTTGATGTAAACAAAGTCAAATTTTTGATGTAAACAAAGTCGGATATTTTTGCATGTAGACTCCAAAATAATAAGAAGAGAGACAAAAAATTCTTCTCATCAAGATTTGGAGGCTCAAACGAAGTAATTTTTTCAGTGGTCTTCGTGGATTCGAGATTGGGAAGCACAGAGACGCGCTTTTGCGTGGTTTTTTTTCTAGTGCATCACGTTTCAGAAACAAGTGGTCAAAATTTTCAAGTTTCATCAATCTAAGTCTACTTGTTCTTCATTCCTCTTGAAGATTGGAAAATTTTAAAAATTTGCATGTCTATCCCTATTTTTTAGGAAATCATGTATGTTCAAGAAATCCTCAAATTTTTCAAAATCTGACAATCTGGGTCTGTTCAGAATGAAATTGTCTACAAAACCTAGACCTCAGTTTTTTGGCCCTACTTTTTTAGGAAATCTTGCATGATCTTGCTTTTTTGGGAAAAACTTAGATTTTTCAGAATCTAATGATCTAGGTCATTTCAGAATAAGATTGTCTACAAAACCTAGACCTCGATTTTTTTCGAAAATCTATCTTTTTTTGAAGAAAAGTCAGCTATCTATTTTTAGCTCTTGTACAAAAAAAATTTGAACATAGTCGTGTTTACAGTCAAAAGTCAAGTTTTTTGACATGCAATACTCTCCAACAGAAATCAAGACCAAATTAGTGTTGCTCCACGATTTTCTGAGAACATTCGAAACTGACTTGCATCATGTGCTTCTAGTGTTTGATTTTTGTGCTTTGCAAGGCATAGGAAACATTGCAATTAAGAATCTTGATCATTCTAGGTTGCTCACAGTAGCTTATATCCCCATCTCAGTGCAGAGCCTTGAATTTATAATTGTTTGTGTCAAGCATTACAATCCAACTTCAGGAGAAATCATATCATCAAATGGGCATATTATTTGTAGCCTCAAGCCAAAAGATAGTAAGAAATGTTTCACCATACCATCATGAATGGAAAACTTCATCGTATTGTTGAAGAATGTGAAAAGGTGTGGTATGCACAAAAGGACAAGTGTCAGAAAAGAATGGCTCAGAAGTGGTTGAAAGAGATGCAAAATACTTTGTCAAGGAATATTGGGAGTGGTGAGTTGAAGGATGAATTTGCAGTCATGATTACTTTGCTCAACCGAGTCACAAGTCAAGCAGAGGCCAATAAATTTCAGCCTTGGATTTTTTACATCATTTCCCATATTGTTGACAGAACAAAACACTATGACTAGCCAACATTAATCAGTGATTGTCTCCACCATCAGATGGCAGAGTTCTTCAAGGCCCATGAATTCCACATGATATCCTACCTCATATATCTAATGGCCTTTCAAGGAAAGTTTAGAGGTTTGAATGTCGCTAGAACTCGGGGTGTTCAATATGTGTATGATCATTACCAATAGTTAGAGTTTTCAAAATATGAAGCGGCGTTACAAGTGGGTGAATGATCTATTCTTGATGCATACGGTGTGAGATCTTGATAATGAGTTGCATATATGGATTTAAGCAGATTGTAGGTTAGCAATGGCAGAGTGGGATGATTGGTTTATCCAATTTCCCATATTCTCCTATATAAGAGTATATGGCTTTTCAAGTGATAGAGCAATGCTACCTAGATATCCAACAAATGAGATCATGTTCATGGAATTTCTAAGGCAAGTACATGAAGTGCACACATTTTTGTGTAATAGATGCAAGTTTGCATTGAGTTTCTCATTTGAGATAAGCATATATAGATGCAAATTAGCAGTTGATGCTAAGTTGATGAGTAATAAAATGTCAAGGTTTGGTCTTAAACTTTTCAAGGAGATACATTCATATGATCCTTGTGGTGTCTTTGCAGCTCGTCTTGGTCAGAATCACGCACATGTGCCTACAGTTGAATATTTCTAGACTAATTGTGGAGATGAGTTTGGAGTGTGCAAATGCAATTACAACAGACTTACCCTTCAACAGATAGTTGATTTCTTATCAAAAGATGTGGAAGGTCTTTCAGATGATGATGGGGAATTCCTACTTTCCATGTATGCTCGAGATCAGGTCAAACAATGACCACTTTCACAAGTTGATTGGTTCGCCAAAGAGGGTACCTCAATTGGGGAAAGAACAAGCTAAGTTATCAAGAACAATAGGATATTCCTGAACAGTAAGAAGACACAAAAGTTAGCTATTCTAGTTGCAAAGCCACCAATAGTTCAGTCATCTCTGCCTTATTCTTCTAAATCAAAACCGAGAGCGAAAGCTATGAGTGACCCTCCAGAAGATACAAAGATTAGCACAATGACGAAGAGCTTAAAGGAAAAGGTGAAATAGCTGGAATAGTCAGTAGATGCACCAGAAGTTCTAGTTGAGTCAGCACCACAAGTTAAAGCAAATCCTCCATCTCATGTTCTTCAGTCGTCGCTGAGGCCTTCTCCTATTCATATAGATTCAAAAGGCGATTCACCAATTCACAACATCTCAATACCTATTGATCCATTAGGAGTTGTTGGAGCTAAAATCAATCCTCCCAAAGAAGTTAGTAGAGACTCCGCGTCTTGGCTTGAGAACTTTATGGGCAGGAAGAGGAGTAAGACTTCTTATCAGTTGAACTTTGCAGAACTTGAAAGCGTCTACCAAGACACACCAAAAAAGAAACTTAAGTAGCAAGTTCATATGAAGAAGATTTTTGATGGCAAGATTATGCTTGAGTTAGCCACACCTCCAAAGGATAAGAACGTCGATGAGGTTGAAATTGATGAATTCAAGGTTGTCAAAGCCAATCTTCGTAGAAGCACTCAACATACTGATGTGAATCTCTTCGAGGTTGCAGCTGATAATCTAAAGGAATGAATGCTCAAGGATGGAGAATATAAGGCATCCCTTGAGGTTGAGATCCAACAACTACAACAGTATGTTTCCAATCTCCTTCATGGTACTTCACAAGCCACTTTGTTGCTTCCACAAATTTTGGAGTCACCTACAGATCAACATCAACTGAGTCAGTTGGTCATATATGGAAAACATATGAGAGATTGGATAGAATAATTCATCACTAGGGGCATATTTATCCTTGCAGAGATGTACCAATTGAGGTATAAAGTTCATGATCTTTGCTCAAGGATTTAGGATTTTGAGCAGAATATAGTGAAATGGAAATGAAGAGATGAGATCGTTATTTATGACTTGAGGATGGTTTATGATTCAATCATTACAGAAGAACACAAGAAGAAACCTTTTGGAGAGAAGGGTGATCCCATAATAGTGGTTTACAATTTTGGCCAAACCGACACCAAATTATTATTTTTAACTAAATCTTCACATTCGGCACCTATAGCGGCTAAACTGTGAGGAATTTGAAGATGGTGCAAACTAGAGTCTCATCAAATTTTGTCTGTAGATTCTAAAATATTTTTTTCAAAATTTTGGAATCAAATTGCACTTCTTTTTCCATCTCCCACAAAAATAGATTTTTTCAGAAAACAACATTTTTAAAAAGTGATGCACACCGTATAATGTATAACTTTTTTCCATGAAGGATAAAATTCTAATTCTTTCAAATTTAGATTTGTAACTCGATATCTAGTGCTTCCACTTGGTTAGATAGTTTTTATTGAATATTTTTTCCTTAATCAAGTTTCAAAGTCAAACCATTACAATTCAGACAAATACGATCGATAACGCGTAATTTTTTGTATATGTCAAAAATTTTATTTTATTTTTTTGTTGGATCAAGGACTTCAATATCTGGTGCACTCATATTTTTCAATTTTTTTTTGATAATCTTCTATTTTTCCACATGTGAAGAACAAAGAAATTCATTTTCAATGAAAAACCTATGTTTAATAAAACTTAAAAAACAAATACATAACAAAACCAAAACATATTAAAATTATATTCATTGGATAGCTTGTTATGTGGAATACCATAATCATTTGAAATAAATTTTAAATGAATTTATTTGATCCCCCAAAATCTAAATCAAAAGTGATTTTATTAGCATTTTGATAGGTGTAAAGGAGACACATTTATAGGTATGGTTTAAAACTAGCGAGGTTCTATCCAAGGGGGTTTGATCTAAGGTATTTGATCAAACCCTCTTCAATTGAATCCTTAAAATGGAACTTTTAAGGCTTAAATCAATATATTTTCTAAAAATATGTAATTTCAGCTAAAATTGCTCCTCTCGTGAAATGTAAACCACTATTATGACAACACGTAACAACACCTTTTCAAGGTAAAAACCTATGAAGGAATATTTGTAGAATTGGCTAAATATAGACAAAAGGTTGCTAATACTCTCAATTTCATAAGAACGCTTGTGTCACAGATCCCTTGTCAAGATCGACATGAAGAAGGCACTTGCTTTGATCTCGGTGAAGTGCAAATAGAGTTTCAGAACCTTGTCTGTGGCAGTTTTAATGGTGATCTTGTTGCCTGCAAGATGAATCATGTTGTCGTGTCAGCAAAATTTGATAAAGTAGCTGAAGAGAGAGGATAATTTCTAAGTTTGATTGCAAAGGGTGAGGAGATGTTGGAAAAGCAGTGTTGTTTTGGATAGTATCGGTGTTCCTGATGAAGAGGCAGTTAACAACTTTTTGGAGGATATGATTTCACAAGTTATCAATGAGTGAGCCACTAGTTGAAGCATGCAAAGATTTCCAAGAATAAAACTCAAGTAAATGCAACAGTTAACTTGATGCCTTTTCCAAGTTAAACTGGTTTTTCTCATTCATGCTTATCTATTCTTTGAAAATATCAAATGTATAGTTGGAAATTTTTTGTTGCTAACTCAATTAATTCATGTTAGCAGTTAGTTATTTGTTTTGTTGTCTTTTGTTTAGTTTTAGAAATAAAAGCTTGCATGTTGGCAAGACTAGTTGTTAAAAATAAGGAGATTTTAGGGCTCCCTACTCCTTGTTTGTGTATAAATAAGGCGGCATTGCTCATTTATTTTTAACCTTTGTTGTGATAATAAATTGTTGAGACTATTTTGCCTGCAACATTGTTATTCAAAATATGTTCACTTTTGTTTCAAGTGTAATCTGGTTCGATCGCATATTATAAGCCTACTTTGCTTTAATTTGTTGTCCCTAAAGTGTATTTGTTGTTATAAAATTGAGGAAGGAAATCTCATGCCTATCTTGCTCTAATCTACTATCTCAATCTATTTCAGTACTTTATCTTATGTTTTGCTTTTTTAATATTTATTTTAGATTACATCTAATAAGTACAATGAGTCTTCAAGTGTGTTCTGGAAGTGAGTTTATTTAAGCTTTTGTGTCAAATCAACAATTCCTTGTTTACTTCTAATTCTCAGGCTCTAAATTTACTTGAGTTATTGGAAGTGTTATTAGAATAGGCTTAGTTGTAGTTTGAAGTTATGAAACTAGAGAAAACCTCAACTGCAACACAAAGTATTTTATAACCTTGTGCTCTCAGTTGAGAAATAAAAAGATTGGCAATAGTTTAGTATTTCTTTTTAAGAATAATCAACGAAGAGGGATATTCCCCTCCTAATTGGAAGAGTAGTCTAATTGTGCATAGCTATCCATTTCTAATCTACATTCTAGAGGTGCGAATTGAAACACTAACAGTTTTATGGCACCCACCATGGAGCACGAGGCATAAAACATCAAGAAAGCTTACGCTTTATGGCACGGGAATGACCATTTGGTATCCTACTACTCTTGTTCAACAACCAGATCATATTGCTCCTATTTGTTGTCCCTAATTTTTGACTTGCAAAAAATTGGGATAACCTACTAAAATTTTGATAAAATTTGAATATTTTCTCTTCTAAGGCACATTTTACGAGGTGAAAAGATTAGCGAATCTCAGTTTTAGGTCTTTAATCCTTTGGGTTATCCCTTTCTATGCATTCTTCTCCGTTTTCATGAAATTCTGGGTCATTTTTAGTGTATTTTTGGTCAATTTCGGGTTTTTCTGACATCACTGCAAGTAGGAGTTTTTGAACTTCATTGCAAGTTACTTTTTAAATTTTCTTTTAATGTCTTTAATAGGAACTTTTTGAAGCACTTGCAATTATAGGAACTTTTTAAGTTCATTACAAGTTACTTTTTTTTTTAAAAGTGATTGTAATAGCTTTTAAAAGTTCCGATTTTTCTTTATGTTGACTTGTAAAGACTTCAAAAAACTCCGACTTTCTTAAAGTGACTTGCAATAGCATTCAAAAGACCCAATTTCTTTTATTTTCACTTGCAATGACTTGTAAAAACCCTGATTTCACTTGTAAAGTGATTGAAAAGGTCCGAATTTATTTAAAATACTTGCAATGTCATTTTAAAAACCCGATTTTGTCAAAAGTAACTTGCATTTGTCTTTGAAAAGCCCAATTTCACTAAAAGGTATTTGCAAAAACTTTTGAAAAGCCCGATTTTATTTTTTAGTGTCATTTTTAACTTGCAAAGAGCTCTTAAAAGTTCGATGCCATTCTTGATCAGAGCAGTTTGAATTCTATTTCGCCTTTCTTCCTTTTTTTCATGGAGATCTCATAAATTTGCATGCTTGGAGATTGGGCTTTCAGCTATAGATATTCGAGTCTCTTTCATTTTCTGAGTTTGTAAATGCTCCTAGGGTTTTTTTCTTCGTTTTTCTTCCCATTTTTAGGGATTTTCCTTATTTCCTTATTTCTTTATAACGTTTTCTATTATTTATCATCTTTGTATGAAAAACGTGATTTACATTCATGCGTTTTGCCTTTGATTCCAACGTTCTTTGTTTAAAGAAGAAAATGTCTTGAATAAATACGTGTTTCTCTTCATCTCCTTCACACGTTTTACTATTATATACAGAAACGTCATTCTCTTTTCCAATACATTCACCTTTTTTCTATTATTTATTCATTCCTTACATTTGTAAATACACAAAAACACGTTTTTCTTTTTATACTAAATGTTTTTCTCTCTCTTTCATTCGCCTTCCCATTCGCTTTTCATTCATTTGCCTTCATTTCATATTCATTTTCCATTACCATTTTTCTTCATCATCATTATCATTTTCTGCAAAAATGATGCCCTTGGTTGAAAATCGGTTTTTCATAATCTAATTACAAGTAGGAGATTTTGACCAAGGTTACAAGTTAAAATGAAAACTTGCAATGACCTCTCATTTTTCCTACCTTGCACTTTTTAACTTGCAATGGCTTCCCAAAATCCTGATTATACCTTTCACTTGCAGCCAACTTCCAAAAACCCGAAATTCACTTGTGAGCCCATTTTTGCATCAATTTATCCCTTCCCTTGTCATTCTTGTTTGCACACATGATCTATCAAACCAAAAAATCAAGGCATGGACATTGTTTTATAACAATTTCATCTTGAATAAGGTGTTATGAGCTCTTCATCAGTGAACAAAAGAAGAAGAGATGTACAGCAGTAATTCATGGAGCAGCTCGAAGGTCAATAATCCTCATGAAACCATCTAGAGATAAAGTGAATTAAGCATTGAAAAAGAATGCAATAAAGAGAAGAACTTCCTTCCTAAATAAATGGTACTACTCCAAGCCTGTGATAAGGTTGAAGTTTGCCAAGGACACAAAGATCATTAAGAATGCAAATTCCCATTCCAAGTTCGAGATGTCTTCACCAATCCTAAATACTTCAAGTTCTAAAATCCTGAAACAGCATGAAGATCATCGCAGATGAAGGGTGATGTAGTTATATTCGTGTCTTGGACACTTAGAATAATTTCAATTATCTTTATGTATTTTGTTTTCGACAAACTACATGTAAAAACAAATTTTGTAATCGCAAGTGTTTCTTTCACTTGCATTTTTGTAAAATGTAATTACATGTAATCAAGTTATAAGTCAAATTACAATAGGACTTGTAATTTGGAATAAGTCAATTGCAAGTAGTTGGTGGTTGAGAGAATTTCTCAAGTTAGTTGGGATCCTCCCACCTTTTTCTCATGACCTCTCTCCTATAAATACTTGAGAGGGTCCTTTGTAAATATATATTTTTAGCAAGCAAGAAAACTCTGCAGAATTTTGTACTCATAAAGACTTTGAGCTTTATAGTTATAAGTTTATCGTTTTCAAATAATATCAAGGAGTTACAGATTTCAGAATTTGTGTTGAAATCCTACTTTGCTTCCATTGTGTTCTTTTGTCATTTTGGAGCATTACTTTGTGATCATTTGGAGATTGTAGAAGATTGCTAGGGAGAGCTTCAATCAAAATATTTTCAGACTTTGTGCTGTAAATGTTAAAGATTGAATTCATAATTTAGAAGTTAAGAAGAATTGCAAGTCTTTGTGCTCGTAATGATTCCCATTCATAGTAGTTAATAGATACATCATATTTGCAAACTTTGTGCTGTTTTATGTTGTATATTATCATTAGAAATATCTTTCAAAAGGGTAGATAGGATTGCAGATTTTCAAGACTTTGTGCTTGAAATTGCTTTCCCGTCCCGAAGGAAGTGACGGAAGTCTTTGAGCTTTCAGGAAACTTCATTTCCTTTCTACTGATTTTATTACAAACTAATGTAAGAGTTTATTTAAAAGTTAATCTTTCTTTTTTCTGTAAAGAGAAAAGAGTTTAATCTTTCCTGAAACAAGAGGAAAGATTATCATTCCACCCATATTTGTTTTTAGTTATTTAGATAGGGGGAGCCTTCCCTTAAATAGGAGAGTTTAACTCACACACTGTGTTGAAATCACCATTTTGTCAAACCTCCTAAGTTTACAAAATATTCAACCAACACTATTATCCATCCAAATCTTACACGAGTTGAAAGCGAGCAAATAGACATCATTAGTATCCTGATGAATTTCATATTTGAAAAAAAGGAAACCCCTGCTCAGTGGAGAAAAATAGCTACTATTCTTGGCGAAGAACAAAAAGTTGATCTTGCAGCCGTAAGACCAGTCTTACCACCTCCTTCCTAGGAATAGATAATCTTGTCTTACATGGTTTATACAAGGAGGAGAGGTGTTGTTATAGATCCATCCTTTCATGAAACAAAAGTTGGAGAAGCATCCAATGCAGATCCTGAGATTCAAGAAGAATTTGAAGAAAGATTTGAGATCTAGCCAAAAGCAATGGGAGATAACCACGATTATGTTGTCCATAACCATGCTAACAATAATCACAAACATCTTCCCCCATTACCTTGGGGTAACAACATTGGACCATTAGCTTTACAAGGACATCATGAGTTTCCTAAAGGGTCAAGGAAGCACTTTCCTCAATTTCACGGTGATGGAACTCAACAGTCGGATGAACATATTTATGCATTCACATCGGCTTGTGTCGTTTTGCATGTATCACATGAATACATTATTGTGTGTCTCTTCATAGAGACTCTTACGGGAAATGTTGTTGACTGGTTCAATCACCTAGAGTTAGGCATTATTACAAGCTAGGAAACTATGAGCGAGAAATTCTTGGCGAGATTCAAGCTCGTTGAAGACAGTCACTGGTTGTTTGCCCAACTCTCAAATTCAAAGATGGAACTCAATGAACCTATGAGGGAATTTGTGGCAATGTTTAATCACCTGGTCACACTTATTTCTCATACACTCAATCCATCACTAGAGATTTTGTTGAGCAGTTTCACAAATGCTCTTCCATCTGAAATAGCCCTTTTCTTAAGATCGGCTAATGAAACAAAATTGACAACCACACAAGAAAATGCCATCGAGATTGAAGATAACATGATCACTTTCGAGATGATGAAGATAGATTCTATCAGGCCTCTAGTTTAGATTTATGTAGATCCACTGCTACAGAAGGTAGCTAATGAGATGACTATTATCAAGAGATAGTTGCCTACTCAGGGGTAGTCGACACTACCACCACCACCATTTCAACCTCAACAACCCTACTAGCCAAAGAGAATAATTTTCAACATTTCAATAATTACAGGCCACAGTTGCCAACACCTCCATCAAGACAACTAGTTGAGGCTGATAAATTTATGGTATTTTGTATTTCCATGAGACCAACGAACGTACCGGTTCCACATGTCATGAAAATTTAAGAATGAATCAAATCATGGTATACACTGAAGTTGCACCTAGTTCAATTTTTGTACCTACACCAAGTTTGAATGTTGTCTTACCACAGACAAACAACTTTGATGGCAACTCTGCTATGAGATACTTTCATAGTGAACCCATTAATAAAGAAGAAGAAGATTTTTGTCAATACTCTCTTGTGGAAAATCATGATAATTTTTCAACACTTGTGTTTACACATGCTCAACATTTTAAGGCACAGAAAGAAGAAGAGAGATTGAAATCAAAGGAAAAGGGTAAAGTGGTGGCTTCAACTTCTAATCCTAATCCTTCACATGAGAATGCTAAAGAGTTGCTCAAGACCCATCTTTAGTAAATTTTGACATTGTAGACTCCATGATGAAGACAAAGGCACAAATTTCTCAGCTAGAGTATCTTCAGGACCATCCAGAATAGTTGGATCAAATTCTCAAGTTTGTAAAGAAAGAATTTTTCATTCAACCTACATTGCTTGAATCATTCATGCCAGTGGAAGAAAATCCTAAACCTTTCTATATATCTTTGTATATAGGAGGATTCAAATGGAGCAATTGCATCATAGATTCAAGAGCCTCAAACAACGTGATGCCTCTACAAGTAATGAATGCATTGGTACTTTCATGCACTAAGACACAGGACAAGTGTTATTTGCTTGAGTCTAAGTTGGTGTCATTGGTTGGTTAATTCAAAAATGCTCGAGTAAGGTTGGCAGCTTGTCCAGAGAAGAAGATAATGATGACCATCCTAGTAGCTGACATTCCAACTAGCTATGGGATGTTGCTAAGTAGAAGCTTCTGCAAAGATCTTGGAGAGATTCAACTGGATTGGTCATTCAAAAAATTTCCATTGAAGAAAGGTAGTTTCAAGCTGGAGCCAGAGGCCAAATCTCGATTTATGGTGGTGAAATCCCAGGATCCTCAAGCACAATTATTATATCAAGAAACAGGTCCTAGTAATTATGTTATGTTATCAAAAATTACTAAAGAAAGGAAAGACATTGTATGTTCTATAGACAAGTCAACAAGTTGTGGACTATGCAGTTTGATGGGAGTTGCTCGACAATAGGTTCAGGAGCAAGAGTTGTGATAATCTCTCCCAAAGGTCGTTTGTATCCATTTGTGTACTACTTGCAATTTGAATGCACAAATAATACGGCGGAATACGAGGCGCTTTTACTAAGTCTTGGGAATGAAAATGATATGGGTATCAAATTACTCAAAGTTGAAGGTGACACAGAGTTGATTGTGAAACAAATCAGAGATCAATTTCAAGTAAGAAAAGATCGCATTTGACATTATAGACAAAGGGTGTGGAATGCAATCAAATGGTTCAAAGCATTTGACATCAAATTCATTCCTCGTGTAGACAATAGCAGAGAAAATGCCCTTGCAGTATCAGCTACTCTTTTCATGCCACATTTTGATTTTCATCAGAATGCATTTGCTATTGAGCTCATATATAGGCCAGTTGTCCCCAACAACTACGACAACTGGCAAGTTTTCGATGACGATGAACATATTGAAGATTTTCTTGGCATGGAAGATAGTTTTAAAGGATTATTCTTTGAAGGCAGTTTTTCTCCTTTTAGGGAATCAATAATAGAGAATTTTGAAGAGATAGATTCAGGTATTATCCAGTTAAAAGAAAATTAGATTCCCAATGGTTTAGTTTCCTTCGAGAATATATTTGATAGGCATGATAGATATGTCCAAGATCAAAGGAAATTAGGTCATAAGACCTCTGTTGGACATTATCAAGCAAAAATTGGTACTAAAGACAAGCCTCGACTTGTTAATTTGGGAAAGTGTTGTACTGCAGAAGAGAGTGAGAGGTTCATCTCTTTGTTCAAGCAATATTGAGATGTTTTCACTTGGTCATACGAAGACCTAAAGGTCTTCACACCCAAAGAATTGTCTCATACAATTCCTCTTAAACTTGGTACCAAGCCATTCAGGAAAAAGCAATGACACTATAATCCACGATTCAAGATACAATCTATGCAGAGATTTAGAAGATGGTGGATGCAAAGATCATTTTTCTGATTCATCATTCCACTTGGGTGTCAAACATAGTTCCTGTGTGTAAAAATAATGGAGAAATCTGAATTTGTGTGGATTTCAGGAACTTAAACCAATCGTCCCTCAAGGATAATTATCCATTGCCAATCATGGAATATACCTTGCAGACAGTCACGGGTTCATAAATATTGTCATTACTTGACAGTTTTTTGGGTACAATCAAATTGCAGTGATAGAAGAAGATCAATTCAACACAACATTCACTACCCCATGGGGTACGTATTCCTATGAAAGGATGCCTTTTGGCCTTATCAATGTCGGTGCTACATTTCAGAGAGCCATGGATTTGGCATTTGGGGATTTGAAGAACAAAATAATTATCGTCTACCTTGACGACCTCACCACTTTCTCAAAGAAGCGAGGAGATCATTTTTCACACTTAGTGAAAGTGTTTGAAAGATGCAAGTATCATAAGATTTCCTTAAATCCTAAGAAGTCCATTTTTGTGGTGATGAAGGGAAACTTGCTCAGCCACATTGTCTCCTAGGAAGGAACTCGAATTGACCCTAGTAGGGTTGATTCCATCATAAATTTGTCTCTTCCAACAAGCAAAACTAGGGTACACTCCTTTGGTAAAGTGAATTTCATATGAAGGTTTGTGTCAGACTTCTCAGAGCTAACAAAAAATATATCTACTATGATGAAGAAAATTTATGCCTTCAAATGGATAGAAGAAGGTAAGAAGGCATTCATCAAGATAAAAGAAGACATCAGCCAAGCACCAGTGCTGGTCCATCCTAAATTTGATAAGGATTTTATCCTTTATTGTTACGCATCAGAACACACTATATCTTCCATATTGACACAAAAATTGAATGAAGAAACTAAGTCTCTAATTGCTCTTATGAGCAGCAGTTTCAAGGACAATGAGTTTCAATATTCTTAGATTGAGAAGAATGCATATGCAGATGTTAGAGTTGTGAAGAATTTCATATTTAATATCTTGAACTCCCACACAATAGTAAATGTCACTGATCCAGCGGTTAAAAGTGTGTTAACTCAACAGGAGATGGGCACAAAGAGAGGTAATTGGATTGCAAAATTTCAAGAGTATGATTTGGAGATCAAGCCAACCAAACTCGTTCACGGGAGAGGTCTTTGTCAATTGATAGCAGAGGATGGTGATTAAAAGAACCAGGCCAGTGGTGAACTCGAACTTGAAATTAAAGAGGATCTTCCCATGGTCCTATTGGTTGATTCTACAAATGAATGGTATGCTGAGATATGGTACTTTTTGACTTATGGTGAATTTCCAAATCACATGGACAAACAACATAAGAGAACATTAAAGTTGAAAGCACAAAGTTATGTGCTTATGAATAACATTCTATCCAAGAAAGCGCTTGATGGAACATTTTTATTATGCGTCAACAAGGACCAACAATGGCGTTTGTTGGAAGAATTTCATAGTGAGGCATGCAGTGGCCACTTTTCATCAAGGGTTACAACATTTAAAATCCTGCGAGCATAGTTTTTTTGGCTAACTATGTTTCACAATGCATATGATTGGGTGCACAGATGTCAAATGTGTTAGCAGTTTGTTGGAAAACTTAAGTTGGCAGCCATTCCACTGAGGCCAATCGTCATCAATGCTCCATTTCAACAATGGGGATTAGATTTTGTAGGTCATATCAATCCATGTTCCAGTAAAGGGCATATTTATGTCCATACAACTATATATTATTTCATGAAGTGGGTTGAGGCTATTCCAACCAAGCGGGCTACCTCGGAAGTTGTGTGCGACTTTTTCAAGGAGAATATTATTTTGCGCTTTGGGGTACCACACAAAAATGTGACGGATAATGCAACAAGTTTCTCATATGAGGAAATAATGGATTTTTTTTTATCATGACATCACTTTGTCACACTCGTCAAATTATTACCCTCAGGGTAATGGACAAGGTGAGTCATCAAACAAGAACATCGTCACAGTCATATGCAAGTTAGTTGACTCCAATCAATGAACTTGGCACAAAAGACTTTATGATGCTCTCTGGGATGAAAAAATTACTCCCAAGAGATTCATTGGTACTTCACCCTTTATTATCATGTATGGTACGGAGGCTATACTACCTATTACACTAGAGTTGTTTGCTTTCTAGTTGGCATCTGCAATGGAAGATGGTGAGTTCAAAGATCCAATTGAGAAGTGCATTGTTGGATGTTGTGGTTGTGTTGCTGATATGTGGTTGTCATTGATGTCAACACTATTAGAATTTGATGTATTGAAGTTTGTATATGTCGAGGATATTGAGAAAATTGTAAAAGAAATTATTACAAGTTCCCAGTAGAACTGTGAAGGTCATGAAGGTGTCTTGTTCTGTACGTTGAAGATCAACTACTATGGACTAAAGGGTTTATTGTTGAGGGTATCTAGTCCATCCACTAGAAGTTTCAGAGGTCCGTGTGAAGATTTGCTTGAGTTATGAAGATCTATGTTCTGACAGTATTTTTGTGGGTTATGTTAGTGTTCTTGATTAAAGTTGGTATAATTTTGGTAATTCTAGTTGTTGCGGATGTTTTTTTGTTGTTTCTTGGTACTCGTGGATGTTTCTAGATCATGCTCTATCTGTGCTGCATGTCCGCATTGATTGGTGTGCTCATGGTTGAAGATTTTTCTCGATATGTTCAGATTTTCATGTTCTTGGCTGACATGATGGTTGTGGCATGTTGAGGATCCTTAAAGATTTAATTTTGAATGTTTGGCACACTCGAGGATATTGTTTTGGGTCACATCATGGTATTGGCCAACGGTGTTTGATCCACATTGAAAATATGTTTTATATTTTTGGTCGACTAAGTTGTTGATGTAATTCCATGTTGTTGATATATAAGAGCAATTGTTTGAGTGAAGTTAGTGTGTGCATAGAAGCGAATGTGTGCCATAGAAAGTGCAGATGTGCGAATAGTGTCCAAATCATTTGATTGCAGAGCAGAGTGAGAAGAAGTTTGAGCAAAGTGTGAAGAAGGTTTCATGTGCTTAACTGGAACTATAATTAGGCTTTTGAAGAAGTTATTTTCTTAGTTCACAATCCAGATGGTTTTAATCGAAATCTTTCTTGGGCAGTGAGCCCTCTTGTATTTGAGCAGTGCTCTAGGCAGTGTGCCTAAATGCATGTGCATTCCCATTATTTTTCATTATACTTTTAACAGGGTATAATATTGTGGACTAACATCCACTGTGGTTTTTCCCATAACAGGGTTTCCATGTAAAAAACTTGTTCTATGTGTTTCTGATGTGTTGATTGTTTATGGTTTATTGTTCATTCATCAGATTTGAGATTAAGTTAAGTAAAGTTTGAATATTCTGTGACAATTGATTCACCCCCCCTCTTAGTTGTTTTTCCTTATTTTTCCAACACGCCTCTTGTACCTAATGAAGTTGAAAGAAGAAAGGGTGGAGGTTGTTGATAGAATTACTCAGCATCAAGAACGGGTGAAGAAAATTTTTGATAAGAAGGCTCATCAACAAGACTTCGAGAACGAAGATGAAGTCCTCTATGGGACAAGAGACATGAGCTCAAGGGAATGCATGGAAATTTTGATTCCTTGTGGCTAGGTTCGTTCAAGATCCACAAGTTTGCAAGGAAGAATTCCTACATTCTCTCGCACTTGGATGGAAGGCACTTCCTGTTGACATACAATGGGAAATATCTAAAGCACTTCATTCCTTCAGGGATGGAGTGATTTTCCTTTCAGTCTTTTTCTATTTTCGTGATGTGTTTTCCCTTTCCATAATGTTTGCATTATGTCATGATGTGTTTCCCTGTTCTGTAAAGTTTTCATCGTGTTCTAGGAAATTAGGCAGTCTTGTTTTAGGTGATTTTAGGGAAGTTCCAACCAATAGGTGTTAGGAAATGATCTTGACTCTATTTCCCAACTAATAAGACATTGGTCTACGCTTAAAAATCCAGAGGTTCTTGGTTCTCCTATGTCATAAGTATCCAACATGGTCCCCAAATAGAGCCAATTATAATACTCAAAATTTAAAAAATTGCTTGATTAAGGAATTTTGGTAAAATGGTCAAAGTCTTGTAAAAATTGTCGTCAAAACTCAAATTTAAAAAAAAAAAACTATTTTTAGAAATTTCTAAAAATAGACTTGATTTAGGGTTTTTTGGGTTTGTTGTCAAATGGATGCTAATTTTTTTTCTAAAAATAGAATCTTTGATTGGAGGGCTCAAACTGATTTTGATTGGTTAAAAATACTTCCCAATCAGGCTAGTCTAGTTAGAATTGTCAAAAGATCATTAGTTCTCTAGTGGGTCTATTTTGTTTTTTTAGAAGGTAAATCAGGGCCTTTGAGGTCATCAATGGAGGAAGTTCAACTGCTAGGTGTCATATTTGAAGTCTCAAATGTTGCACAAATGACTTGAAACAATGAAAGATGCATGAGAAATGGTGAAAGGAAGGAAATCTAAAAATAGCAAAATCTGTAAAAAATATTCTAACACTGGGAATCCTAGGCACCTTTTTTCAAGGAGGGCGCTTGGTTTTCAATGCCTTAGTCAATTTTCAACTTTCGATGATGGTCAACGCAGTCAGCAAAGGTGGTCAACGTAGTTGGCAAAGGTGGTGAATGGAAAACAAGGAAAGTTGAAAACCTCAAAAAATAAACTATCTGGAGAAAAAAGGTGCCTTATTTCAAGGAAGGCACCTAGGGTTTCATGCCTTAGAAAATTTTACTCACTTTTCATAAAGCATGCAATCTCCTCCGCAACCTAGTTCCAGTTGTGCAAAAAATAGTCAAAAGCAGTTTTTAGGGTTTGAAAAGCTAGAGGTCATCTCATATATGTTTAGGCTCTTCAACAAATCCATCATCCAGTTTAGAGGATCTGTCAGATGCCAGGAATTGCAGATCAAATAGAGGCGTTTCACACAAAATGGAAAAAGTCGAAGAGAAAATTGAAAATCCTCAAAATAAAACTGTCTGGAGATGTTGGGCACCTTTTTTCAAGGAGGGCACCCAAGTCTTCAACACTTAGAATTTTTTTTTTTTTTGGAAAACATTAAAACTTCTTCGTCGGCTCAGTTCCGACTTTCAAAAGATTAGTCATATGCAGTGACAGAGGCTAGCAAAGGGTACCATTCAACTCAAATATGATCAGACTTTCCAAATTGACTGACTTTCAAACTTTGTTATTCACCAACTACCCGAAAACAAAGATCAAACAAGGGTTGACGGCTTCACGTGAAACGGAAAAAGCAAATTTTGAAAATCTTGGAAAAATGGTTAACTCTAGAGATGTTAGGTGCCTTTTTTCAAGGAGGGCAGCCAAATGTTTATGCCTTAGAAATTTTTTTACCCCCACCATGTTTTCTTCCATTCCTCCTTCGTCAGTAGTTTTCGAGGTGTACAATCATGATCAAACGTCGTCAAATGTCAATACGAAGCTGGGGATCACTTTAACAGTGGTCAAAGATGAGATTACCATGGTCAAACATAGATTATTAGTTGACAGTGCCAATTTGATGGATCATCAAAGTCAGAAGTAGGCTCTGGCGGAAACACGAAAAGCAATTGAAAATCACAAAAAAAATTCTTTGGCAAAGCCAGGCACCTTATTTCAAGGAGGGCACCCATCTCTCCATGCCTTAGCTGTTTTTCAATTTTTGTCATGCATTTTTTAGAAACGTCCTCATACACATGTACTTTTTTCAACTATAAAAGAGGAATTCACTATTTTATGCAAACGAAGTCATATTTTTTATGCAAATGATGTCATATATTTTTGCATGCAGACTCCAAAATAATAGGGTTTTGCATGAAAGTGCTTTTTCTCCAAAATTTAAGAAAGATTTGAGCATTCATTCTTCACAATTTGTAGGTTAGCTTTCAGAGGAAGAGACATAAAAATTTCTTCTCATCAAGATTTGGAGGCTTAAATGAAGTAATTTTTCAATGTTCTTTGTGGATTTGAGATTGGGAAGCATAGAGGCACGCTTTTGTGTGGTCTATTTTTCTAGGGCATCGCATTTAAGAAACAGGAGGTCAAAATTTTCAATTTTCATCGATTTGGGTCTACTTATTTTTCATTCCTCTTGAAGATTGGAAAATTTCAAAGATTTGCATGTCGGCCCCTATTTTTTAAGAAATCATCAATGTTCGGGAAATCCTTAGTTTTTTCAAAATCTAACAATCTAGGTCTCTTTAGAATGAAATTGTCTACAAAACCCAAACCTTTTTTTTTTTGCCCTACTTTTTAGGAAATCTTTCATGATCTTGCTTTTTTGGGAAAAACTCAGATTTTTCAAAATCTGACAAACTGGGTCACTTTAGAATAAGATTGTCTACAAAACCCAAACCTCAGCTTTTTTACAAAAATCTTCCCTTTTCTAAACAAAAGTCAGCGATCTATTTTTAGCTCTTGTGAAAGAATTTTCCAAACATAGGCGTGTTTACAATCAAAAGTCAAGTTTTTCGACATGCGGTACTCTCCAATAGAAATCAAGACCAAATCAGTGATGCTCCATGATTTCCTAAGAAAATTTGAAACCAACTTGCATCATGTGCTACCAGTGTTTTATTTGTGTGCTTTGCAAGGTGCAGGAAACATTACAGTCAAGAATCTTGATAATTCTAGGTTGCTTGTAGCAACTTCTATCCATATCTTAGTGCAGAGCCTTGAATTCATAATTGCTTGTGTCAAGCATTATAATCCAACTTCACGAGAAATCATATCAACAAATGGGCATATTATTTGCAACCTCAAGTCGAAAGATATTGAGAAATGTTTTTCCATACCATCATGGACAGAAAACTTCATTGTATCTATTGAAGAATGTGAAAAGTTGTGGTATGCACAAAAGGACAAGTGTCACAAGAATGGCTCAAAAGCGATTGAAAAGGATGCATAATACTTTACCAAGGAATATTGGGCATGGTGAGTTCAAGGATGAATTTGTAGTCATGATTACTTTTCTCAACCAAGTTACAGGTCAAGTAGAGGCCAATAAATTTCAGCCTTGGATGTTTTACATCATTTCCCAAATTCTTGACAGAACAGAACACTATGATTGGCTAGCATTAATCAGTGATTGTCTCCACCGTCATATGATAGAGTTCTTCAAGGCCCATGAATTCCACATGATATCCTACCTCATATATCTAATGGCCTTTCAAGGAAATTTTAGAGGTTTGAATGTCGTTGGAACTTTGGGTGTTGAGCATGTGTATGATCATTAGCCACAATTAGAGTTTTTGGAATTTGAGCAGTGTTATAAGCAGGTGAATGATCTATTCCCGATGCATACGGTGCGAGATCTTGATAATGAGTTGCATATACAGATTTCAGCAAATGCCAGGTTGGCGATGGCAGAGTAGGCCGATTGGTTTATCCAATTTCCCACATTCTCCTACATACGAGTATATGGCTTTTCATGTGATCCAGTCATGCTACCTAGATATCCAATGGATGAGGTCATGTTCATGGAATTTCTAAGGCAAGGACACGAAGTGCACACATTTTTGCATAACAGATGCAAGCCTACATTGAGTTTCTAGTTTGAGATGAGCATATATAGATGCAGATCAACAGTTGATGCTAAGTTGATGAGTGATGAAATGTCAAGGTTTGGTCTCAATTTTTTCAAGGAGAGATGTTCATATGATCCTCATGGTGTCTTTGCAACCTGTCTTGATCAAAATCATTCGCATGTGTCTACAATTGAAGATTTTTGGACTAATTATGGAGATGAGTTTGAAGTGCGCAAAATGTAATTATAGCAAACGTACCCTTTAGCAGATGGTTGATTTATTATCAAAAGATGTGGAAGATCTTTCAGATGATGATGGGGAATTCCTACTTCCCATCTATGCCTGAGATTAGGTCAAACAACAACCACTTTCACAAGTTGATTGGTTCGCCAAAGAGGGTACCTTAATTGAGGAAAGAATGAGTTGAGTTATCAAGAACAATAGGATATTCCTGAACAGTAAGAAGACACGAAAGCTAGCTATTCCAGTTGCAGAGCCACTAATAGTTCAGTCATCTCTACCTTCTTCTAAATCAAAACTGAGAGTCAAAGCTATGAGAAATCCTTTAGAAGATACAAAGATTAGCAAAATGATGAAGAGCTTAAAGGAAAAGGTGAATCAACAGGAACAATTAGCAGATGTACTAGAAGTTGAAGGAGAGCCTCCATCTCTTGTTCTTCCTCATCGCCAAGGCCTTCTCCTATTCATATAGATTCAGAAGGTGATTCACCAATTCACAACATCTCAACACCTATTAATCCATCAGGAGTTGTTGGAGCTGAAACCGATCCTACCAGAGAAGTTAGTAGAGACTCCTCGTCTTGGCTTGAGAACTTGTTGGGCAGGAAGAGGAGTAAGACTTCTTATCAGTTGAACTTTGCAAAGCTTGATAGCGTCTACCAAGACACACCAAGGTTGAAATTGATGAATTCAAGGTTGTTGAAACCAATCTCGGTAGAAGCACCCAGGATACTGATGTGAATCTCTTCGAGGTTGCATCTAATAATTTGAAGGAACGAGTGCTCAAGGATGGAGAAGATAAGGCAGCTCTCAAGGTTGAGATCTGACAACTATGGTAGTATGTTTCCAATCTCCTTCATGGTACTTCACAAGCTACTTTGTTGCTTCCACAGATTCTAGAGTCGCATGTAGATCAACATCAACTGAGTCAGTTGGTCATATACGAAAAACATATGAGAGATTGGATAGAAGAATTTGTCACTAAGGGCACATTTATACTTGTAGAGATGTACCAATTGAGGTATAACGCTCATGATCTTCGCTCAAGGATACAGGAGTTTGAGTAGAATATAGTGAAAAGGAAACCAAAATATGAGATCATTATTTTTGACTTGAGGATGACTTATGATTTAATCATTACAAAATTACACAAGAAGAAACTTTTTGCTTGGAGATAACATCACCTCTTCAAAGTAAAAACCTATGAAGCTATATCTGTAGAATTGGTTGGATATAGATAGAAGGTTATTAATACTCTCAAGTTGGTAATCACGTTTGTGTCACAGATCCCTTGTCAATATTGACATGAATATGGCACTTACTTGGATCTTGGTGAAGTGCAAATAGAGTTTCAAAACCTTGTCAATGATAGTTTTAATGGTGATCATCTTGCTTGCAAGATGAATCATGTTGCCGCAATGTTGGCAAAATTTGATAAAGCAGTTGAAGAGAGAGAGGAGAATTTCTAAGTTTGATCGCAAAGGGTGAGGAGATGCTGGAAAAGCAGTATGTTGTTCTAGTTAGTATCAGTGGTCCTTATGAAAAGGCAATTAACGGCTTTTTGGAGGATATGATTTCCCAAGTTATCAATGAGTGAGCCACCAGTTGAAGCATGCAAAGATTTCCAAGAATAGAACTCAAGTAAAGGCAACAGTTAACTTGATGCCTTTTCCAAGTTAAATTGGTTGTTCTCATTCATGCTTATCTATTCTTTGGAAAAATAAAATGTATAGTTGGAGCTTTTCTTGTTGTTAAATCAATTAACTAATGTTAGTAGTTACTTATTTGTTTATTTATCTTTTGTTTAGCTTTAGAAATAAAAGTTTGCATGTTGGCAAGACTAGTTGTTAAAAACAAGGAGATTTTAGGGTTCCCTACTTCTTGTTTGTGTATAAATAAGGGTAGCCTTGCCCATTTATTTTTAACCGTTGTGATAAAAAATTGTTGAGCCTATTTTTCTTGCAACGTTGTTATTCAAAATATGTTCACTTTTGTTTCAAGTGTAATCTAGTTTGATCACATATTGTAAGCCTACTTTGCTATAATTTTGTTGTCCCAAAAGTGTATTTTCTATTATAAAATTAAGGAAGGAAATCTCATGCCTATCTTGCTCTGATCTACTATCTCAATCTATTTAGTCCTTTGTCTTATGTCTTTCTTTTGTAATCTTTATTTCATCTTACATATAATAAGTACAATGAGTCTTCGAGTGTGTTCTGGAAGTGATTTTATTTAAGCTTTTGTGTCAAATCAATCATTCCTTATTTATTTCTAATTCTCAAGCACTGAATTTACTTGAGTTATTAGAATTGTTATTATAATAGGCTTATTTGTAGTTTGAAGTTACAAAACCAAAGAAAACCTCAGCTGCAATGCAAAGTGTTTTATAACCTTGTGCTCTCAACTAAGAAATAAAAAGATTGGCAGTAGTTTAGTATTTTTTTAAGCATAATCAACGAATAGGGAGCTCCCCTACTAATTTGAAGAGTAGTCTAACTGTGCATAGTTGTTTTTTTCTAATCCGCATTCCACAAGTACGAATTGAAACACCAACATTATTATTACTACTTGTCCATGATAACTAAAATTCAAGGTTTTTAGTAAAAAAATAAATAAAAAATACATGAGAATATAGGTGACTTTGGGAGGATGGAAAGTTGCAAGAGCTTGGTAGGAAGGGAAAACAATTTTTTGAATTTTTTTTAGCATAAAAGAAATGATGTCGAAGAGTAGAAAAAACAAGGATGATGGTGTAGATCACCAAGGGTGGAAGGAAAGACTTGTTAGGATAGGTGACGTTAAAATTGCTTTCCTAAGTCATTTCATGTGTCTCCACGTTCCTTGGAAAGTGTTTTCGGGGACATGAGAGACAAACTTTATTATTTATTTACCCATGAGAAATTTTAATTGCATTCATGGAGGTGGACACTTGTCGATGACGATTACAAGGTATAATGGAGGAATATTCCATCTTGAAATCCATTTGGGAGTGGGGTCAACTTGACTTGCATATGGTTGCATGTTGGCATTTGTCATTTGCATGCCATTCAAAGTTGGGCACCCAAGTTTGCATGTAATTGTATGTGTTGTTTGTGGATCTATTGGAGCAGTCAAAAATTTATGGGGTACCTAGGATTGACTATTTTTCATTGGTTCTAGGATAGTGGTGTAGGGGCACCCACAGGTCATTTTATGCCTCCAAGGCGTCAAAAGTTGATATTTTGTTTTTCTTTGATGTTATTCATGTAATAAGGTATTATTGGTCCATTTCATGTGTGTTGGAGTCATTTTTAGTTATTATGGAGTCTCTAGGTGCAAGGTTAAGTAAAAATGCAATTGTTAACATTGTCAAGCAATGTTGCAACTTTTTGCAAACAAAAGTGTAATTGAGGATTTGTTAAGCCAAATAACCAAAATATGGTTGGAGGCAGTTGAAATATGTTGGTACATGCATAAAATGTCTTGTAATCTCGAATCCCAAGGTGGGGAAGGATGGGAAAAATATTGGAATAAAAATTGGAATCAATTTGGAGCAAATTTTCTGTGTTTTTCCTGTAACAGTCATGTTCTTTCATGTGGTATGGATTCCTATTGCACTGTACGAATGAAAGGATGATTGTACTATGTAGAGGGCACTCTTACCTTTCATTTTATTTTGGTTTGGTTAAAAAAAAAATATTTGCAAAAGTTGTAAGCATTTTGGTGAAAATCGTTCTCAACCCACCTAGGGTTCAAACTTACAAAAAATTGCCATAACTCGAGTTTCCTCCATGGGAAAATGCTACAAATTGGTAGGAAATTCTTTCTCGGTGCCTTCTATCACCCTAGAAGATTTGGGCTCATTATTTTCATGTGGGAGAAAGACCTCTTCACTAGAAATTTCTTATTTTTCAAGGAAACAGTCCCCAAAAGACCCTAGGTTCATTGTTGTTTTGATTAATCTATACATTGATTGTTAAGGAAAGGTTTAGGAATCATTATGACATGATTTTAGAAGTTTATAAAAGCCTGAGAATCCACATTACAAGTTGTTTCCTTTGTTTGGTGTCATTCCCTTGCATATACCTAGTGTTATCAAGCCTAACCGCCTAATTAGGCCTAATCAAAAGGAGGATAGTCAAATTTTGAGGAATTTTGTACAAATAACCCTACCCTGATTTTGAGATATGTTTAATAATGGCCAAATGGGTGTCTGAAAGAAGTATTATTTCTTGGAGATCAGTCTTAGTTGGAAATTTATGTCCAAAATTCCTTTTTGAAAGGTTACAAGGAAGAACAGGGGTTTGTGAAGCAAAACCCATCATTTGAAGTTTGAGGGATTAAAGAGTGATTATTTGTGAATGATAATAGATTGATTACCCCTTCTCTGCATCATATAGGAACCCATGTGAACATAAATTATTTTTATTATGTTTATTGGTTATCCACTAAGAGGTGTGGTTTTTCCAAATGGTTTTAGCTTGTTGTTTCAAGGTACCACAATGGTTTTCCCTCTCACAAATCTCTATATATTGAATCATTGGGATAGTAGTTTCATATGATTAAGTTACAGGTATCTAGGTATTGTCAGATTGCTTAGAGAATTGAAGTGAAGAGTATTGTTTTATACTTCTCTTTGACCATTAATAATATTCTTGCCCTCTTTCTGGTGTGGAGTATTTCTCTTGTAATAATAGATGGAAAGAATTTATTGTTGTTAGCCCAAATTTTCTAACCCTAAAAAACTTTGTGCTTAATTGTATTTGGAGCGAAATGTTAAGGACTTCTTGTCATGTCAATGTCAATTATGGTATCTCTCCCTTTCAAAGTGGTGAAGTCTTTAAGTGTTGTTTTGGCTTAGTTCATTAATGATATATGCAATTTGTTCATCATGAAGGTTATAAAGCTATGGATCTTGAAGGAGGCTTCAACACAAACAAAGAGAAGAAAGGGTGAAATTCAAAGACTATGATGGGAACTACTAGGTACAAGGAAGAAGGATGAAAGCTAAGGCAATCTTCATTGACACATTGAGATAAAACCGCATATGAGGATTCTCTTTCAAGCATAAAGTTGTCACTTTGGAAGGTTCAATATTCAAGATAAATAATTTTAATGAATTCCAAAGATCAAACTTTCTATTTCAAAAAATAAGAACTACTTTTTTCTTTTTTTTGTTGTCCTAGATTGAGAAGATAAGAAAAAATCACAACTTTGTACTTTTAGAGAAACTTTTTTTTTTCCTTTTTTTTCTAGTGTTAGGCACACATCACTTGGCATCAAGCATATTAGATATGGCAATCATGTGCTCACTGAACTGCCTAACATTCTC
>VDFB02055309.1:0-14229 GCA_007258455.2 Sequoia sempervirens
GATATTTAAGAGGTACATCACAGTACACTTTGTGTTATCATGGTAACTCAATTGGATCACAATGTTCACTCAGCATTCGAGGTTATATAGATTCTGATTGGGCAAGGAACATTGACAGCTGAAGATCCACTAGTGGATATATTTTCATGTTGAATGGTGGTGCAGTTAGTTGGATGAGTAAGCGGCAGGCTGTAGTCGCTCTATCCACTACTGAAGCTGAGTACATGGCAACAACACATGCTTGCAAAGAAGTAGTATGGCTTAAACATTTGTGTTATGATGTTGGGTTTAGTGCAAGGAAAATTTCAATTTTCTATGACAGTCAAAGTGCTATTTGTTTGGTGAAAAATCAAACTTTCCATGCCAAGATGAAACATATTGATGTGCAATATCATTTTGTATGAGATATGGTGGAGGATGGAAAGGTCAATTTAGAAAAGGTGGATACTCTGGAAAATGTTGCAGATGCATTGACAAAGCTCATAAGCATAGACAAGTACAAGTGGTGTGTTAGTTCGATGGGCCTTGAAGCCCATGACCTTCAATAACTTTGAATTTAGAGGAAGCTAGTAAGTCTTCGTCAAGTGGGAGACTGTTAGAAAATTGTGCCCTAACTTGCTGGCTTGAATCTCTGTTAAAGACTTAGCGTATTTTTCCTTTGCTTGGTCTTCATTGTCAGCCAATTGCTGGAGTTAATAACTTTGTAACCTAAGTTGCGGGGTTATGAAAGTTTCTAACTTGTCAAGATTGTGTTGGTTGCAGCATCACTATAGAGAGCTTGAGGAGGTTTATTGGTATTGATTTTTCTCTATTTTAGTTTAGTGGGATTGCCACTACTTAGAGGAGGAAGATCAAACTAGCCAAAGCAAACAAAGATCTTTGGAAACTAAGAGTTAAGAATATTATTATTCCTCAACATGGAGATATGCCACCCATTGTGAAATCCTACTATACGTATAAAGCCAGGGGTGCCACATTTTCTGCCAAATCATCTAAAGGGGTCACCAACGAAGTTCCACCTCACCTTTATTTTCTTTAATATCTCTTATGAAGTTAAAAAGACTCTTGATTTTGGGTGGCTATTTAAAAGAAGTGGTTATTACCTACTTGGTATATTTGTAATTAAGCATAACTGTAATCTCTATTAACAAGCATCACAATTTTGGAATAGCATACATGGAATTGAAAACTTTGTAGGTTTGTGTTCATGTAGTAGATGTCATTTGAATTTAGAGAAATTTAATTAGAATCTTCTATGTGTTTGGTTAATTCCTTGAGTTATATATTTTTTGTGTGAATGAGTAGGATTTTCATTTATATGATTGACTTTAGTTCTGTGAATCCCTAATCCAAATACCTACAAAACACAACAAATGAATACATTAGGAGATCAAATGCAAGCAAGAACAAGGATTCCCCATGAAATCCATTAACAAAACTCAAAATAGGAATGAAGAGAAGAAGATAATGAAAGAACAAGAAAGTAGATTAAATCCTATTGAAAGCAATGCAAACTCTTGATCCCATGGGGGAATTGGTGCCAATTTGATGTGAAAATTGGCCCTTTCCCAACTCCAATGATGCAATGTTGATAGATGATGAAGAGTGTTGATGAGTGATCC
Organism: Sequoia sempervirens; assembly: GCA_007258455.2. Lineage (NCBI taxonomy): Eukaryota > Viridiplantae > Streptophyta > Pinopsida > Cupressales > Cupressaceae > Sequoia > Sequoia sempervirens. Next base: position 1,623 of record VDFB02055309.1, read on the forward strand.
ACTTTTGTGAAGATTCAAATGTACTCCAAGATGAAAACCTGCATAACCTAGCTATGGATGGATGAATCTTGCAAATGCTTGAAGATGAATTTGAGTAGAGTAAGTTTACTCAAATTGTGGATGATCAAATGAGGATATGAGCATTTTATTTATAGGATTTCAAGATGGATGAATGTCCAAATTTGAGCAATGTGGGACTAACATTCATCCAATGATATGATGCCACTTGTCAACATTTGATAGGATGAATGTTGAGCACATTTTGATCCATCTGCAAGTTTGAAATTTGAATTTGATGAGATGACATGTTTAGGGGGGATGAAAGATGAGTTAAATGCCAAGTGGGAGACATTTAAGAGACAATGTAAGAGCCTTAAATGCTTTATTGGATGGACAAGTCCTTTTGGGGGGCGATTTCAAATTTGAGGAATATTCCATCTTTGATGCCTTTTTGAATGAAAATAGATGACTTATAAATCAATTAAATTGATTTTCATGTGCAAGTTGCAAAATCTAGAGGATTTGAGTGATTAGGATTATCATTGATCATGATTTGATTAATTTTAAATGATGTTAGTTGATTTGACCATTTTGACTTAGATTTTAGGATTTAAATAAATCAAAATGAGAGAAGAATGATTTAGACTTAGTTAAATAAATATTTTTGATTTATTTAATTAAAAAGGATGGTGTTAGATTTAAATTAAATAAAGATTAATTTATTTAATTTAAATGAGATGACTTTAGTGATTAATTAAATAAAATGAATTATTTAATTAACAAAGATAGGAAGATGAAATGGCCTAGCTAATTACACAGAGATAATGATTTAATTAAATTGAGGGATTTATTTAATTTAAAGGAGAATTATGATGACTTTAATCAAATAAGGCTATTTGATTAAATGGTTAGAAAGAGGGATAATTCAGAATGAAGCGATGTTAGTAGATCAAGATCGAGTGTACGATATCAATTTGTATATTTTTGATGTCTACAAGTTCTATTATTATTTCAAGCCGATAGTTTCATTTTATCGTATATGGAATATTAGACTAGCTTGTGCACTAGTGATTTATATATGTTCTTGAATCCGTTCATTGTATTCAATGCTTAAAAGCTTTTGAGTATTGAAGATTTATGCGTTTTCTACTTTCTGGTAAAAAGAACACACTATCTTAAATTCACATTTTTGAGATTTTATTGAAAATATAAAGAGGGAGTTGTATCTCACAAGAAATTTAGAAGGCTAAGACCGGGATAACAATTAGAAGGCTAAGACCCAGATCGTTGAATATTATCAATTTCCTTAAGCAAGGAACTCCTCCTTCTTGGTCCATTAATAATTTTATTGTGGATATTGTTTCCTTTTGTGGGGAGTTTCAAGAAATTTATATTTCCCATGCGTATAGGGAAGAGAATGCCTTGGTTGATTGGCTAGCGAATTATGGTGTGTCTTCAGCTAAAATGTGGAGGGAGGATGAAGTCCTTCCAATTGATTTAAGCACACTTATTATTAATGATCAGAATTATTTTTTCTTCTATACCTACCTCCTTGTGTTTGGTCTTGTGTGGGAATCATGAATTTAGTAGTATGATGGGACTTATCACATAGATTATGATCATTGGAATTTGTAGCTTCTCTCAATGGATGTGTTTTAGAGTTCTTTGCATTATCTCCTTCCAGACTATTATAGATTTCTTCACATGCTTGCTGGGTAGCTCTGTGACTACTGTCTTTTCCTTGTCCTATGAGTGCTCTGCAAGTCTCTCGATGATGGGTGAGGATAGGTGTTGAATAGAGCCCCTCTCTTACGACGATACTATTAATAAATATTTAACCAGCTCCCTTCAGGTTTATTTTTTCTATGCGCCGGCCTATGCATTGCCAAGTCTACTTGGCCTTTTATCAAGGTTTTGATCTTCTGCTCCACATGTCTACTCTTCGCAACTTCGAGTATCAGCATTCCCTTTGGATCCCAGGAAAATCTGCTATGCTTCCACGTGTTGCTGCTGCAGGATACTTTTGTTTCTTGTTTCCTTGACACCTCATCAGGCTGTGAAATGTTGCCATGAAGCCCTTGTTCCTAAAAGGTGTCTAATGTTCACAAATCCTTTAGCGTGGAAATGAATTAGCAACTGCGGGCAATGAAATGCTGCCATGTGTCTCTATTACACCCGGCTGACGATCGTTCCCTCTATTGTTGGTGAAGGTTCTGGTCATTTGACACATGTAGCCTTAACGCAAATCCTTTGTAGCGAAGGGAGGAAGGTTCATAAGGGCAGTGACAGGTTGCCACGTGCCTAACCCATGGATCTCATATAAAGGCAAGAGATTAATGAACCGAACGAGGCTATTGGCTACTGCGCATCATCATCATTCGCTCAGGAGGGTGACACTTGTCTAACCAGGACCACCACCATCATTGTTGAGGATGCATCTATGCCTGGGATGACTGGATGCTTTGTTTCGAATCAATCTTGTTGTAATGGCCTTGGGAATATTCTGATTTAGGCATCATTGTTGGGGATAGCAAGATCTTTTCTGTTACTGCTCTCCAAGGCGGTGGGAGGTTTTTCATGCTATATATACTTTTCTCTATGATGAGAAAAGGGTCTGTAATTTGGAAAAAACACACTGGTTATAGTAAAAAAAAAGATGCTAGGCCTTTATTATTATTTTATTTAATTGCAAAAACTCTCAGACTGTGCCAATTGCTCGACATTTCTATTTTTCATGCTATTTGATCAAACTGTGAACTGTGCTTTTTATTGTCTTGACACTTCATTTGAGAACTTCTATATATGTTGGATGCAAGTTTTCTTACCTTGATCATGTCTAAGGACTCTTCTTGGTAGCAGGAATGTATGCAATGTTATTTTATGTCAATGAATGAATTGTCTATGCTATAATCTTAAGTCTCTGATGTTTTGGAACACTACAACACCATTCAGACCCTTAAATCTTGGGGAATCACCTTAGGTTAGACTTTATTTTATTATATCTACTTCCTTTTTCCTTTCCAGACCTCATTATAGAAGAAGCCAGCTTCTCTAAAAATTTGGAGGTTGCTCAGTTTAGCACAAAAGGTCCCCCTTAAACTGAGTTTCCCATAAGACTCTGTTACCTCGTCAAATTTTGGCATCAAAATTTTGTTTTTTTTCTGGCACACTCGGTGGGACCGAGCTTAAAGAAATTGCATTTTAGAAAGGTGTATGAGCCATCAACCTGTAACTAGATTCCAAACCGTAGGCAACCCTAGTTTCTAGTACCTCCACTAGGGACATTCCAGGTCGCAAATTAACTCATAACCATTTCATTCCCACTTCCCTTTCCTCTCACCATGTTGTTAGCTGCCAATAGAAACTACATGGCAGGGGATGTCAGAAGTCCCTTGGTAGCCCTGGTAGCACTCGTTGTCTGGGGCGCTATCCCAGTTTCAGCCATGAAAGTTATACCCAACCAGAGACAGCTCAAGAACGCCAACATAACATTTGCAGGATGTGGCAGATGTATGTCTGGTACACAAGATTACAACAAAGAACATAGCCCTAAGGCTTCTCACCGCTTCTTTTAAAGGAAAGGCACTGGATTGCTACCAAACACTAACACCTAATTCAATTCGCACCTGGGATGAGCTCAGAGATCCATTCTATGAGAGATTCTCGAATGATGGAGACTGTTCTTCATTGTATTATCAACTATCTGTCATAAAACGAGCCCCCCAGGAGGCCCTTATGGACTTTAATGCCCGATTACACGCAAATTGGCAGAGGATTCCTGTTACCATATGCCCGACTCCTGAGTTGGTGTTTATATTTATCTAAAGTCCATGAATTCTGAAATTTCTGTGATGATCAAGTATTTGGGGGGAGATACCCTACCAGATGCTTATGCTATCGCTATCAAAGCCAAGAATCATTTAATAGATTGCAGAAAATTGCCTCGACCTATTATGCTGATATTTCCTAAAATATCAATCTCTACGCAAGAGTTCACGTCAACTAGCACACCCGCAACTGTCCAGTCAATGTACACATATGTGGAAAGCTCACAAAATGTGGCTTCTACATCAGGTTCTTCCAAGGATGAAATAAGTGACCTCAAAGAGATGTTGTGAACTATGGCAAATGATATAACTACTATTAAGCAGAACCATGCAATGCCTCCAAAGCCTGCATATCAAAACTATCAAGGCGGGTGGTCTTCCTATCAGCATAATCAATACCAGGGCACACCTCGAGCTAATCGACCAGCCCTGACTGCAAACCAAATGGTATCGGTGCCTACTCCATTGATGAGCGCGTCACCAAGCTTGAGTAGGGAATTAACCGCAAGGTACAACAATCTTATTGATGATATCAATCCATGGTGGTTCCCTTGCAGTGATGTACATATGCCCTAGAACTGTTTGCGTGGCAACTTACAACAAAAGGTGGTAGACCAACACAGCCAAGGCACGACAACCAAAAATGGAGGTTATGTATATGCCTCACCACAAATGGAGAGTGCAGTCCTTACTGCACAAATGCAAGGAATGTCCTTTGAACAAGAATATGATATTGCTCTTGATCATGCACTCTTCTCCTAGATGGAGGAAGAAGAAATAGTGTTTGCTAATGACGCATTCATATCCAAAACACCACAAGTGCAGTCTGATTATAACACACACTCAAAGAGGAGATTCACCGGTGAGTTAGTTGTTTTGCATCCGGATAGCCCACAACTCAAAGGCATTTCCAATTAGATTTCCAATGCTTCAACTATCCCTTCACCTTCTCAACCATGAAAGGAAATTATTATAGCAAGAACTAAGGAGCAGAAACCTCCGAGTTTGTCACCTTTTAATGTGGTAGAGAAATTGAAGAAATCATCCGCTAATGTGTCTCTATGGAACATTCTAAGCATCCCAGAACAAAAGAAACTATTATAGAAGGTGCTTCAAGAAGAGGGTCAACCCAATACCGCCAGTTAAGGTCCTTGCAAACAATACAAAGGAATCCCCTGTTTAGGACAGGAATAATTTGAAACCTCAGCCCTTCTTCTTGACTCTCATTATAGGAAAGAAGTTATTGCACAACGCTATGATTGATTCTGGCACTAGTACCACAGTTATGCCTAAACAGATAACCAAAGCTTTGGGACTCAACTATGAACCTATGAAAAGAGGGGTAATGCAGCTTGATGGGAATAAAATTGAGACTGTAGGTGTCATCAAAGTGCTTCCTTTAACTCTATTTTCTTTCCCTAGTATCACGGTCCTGCATGACACAGTGATCATAGATGTTCCTCCTATGTTTGATTTTTGTCTATCCCGAGAATTTACTTCAAGGGTGGGCGGATACCTGTCCTTGGATTGGTCACATCTGATACTTAGGACCAAACATGATGCAAAAATGAAGATAGAATCAAAGGTTATACATTCTAAACATGTGGCGAATGAAGCCTTGATCAATTTTGAAGCCGCGCATACCTCTATCACCAAGAAAGAAATGTATTACGTTGAATTGCTAGAGGAAGAGAAGGTGAGTGAAGATTGGAATGATAAAGAAGATGCTTTGTTGAGTGAACACATAGACAATGATCCTTTCAAAAATTATCATGCTACAGGATTGGGCACATGTAATTTATGATGAAAACCAAGTGCTTCCGAGGATCGCTAAAGAATCCGAAGGTAGCTAAGCAAATGAGCTATGGGCACTATACTTTGATAGAGCAAGATACAAAGTGGGTGCTGGAGCAAGGATATATCTAACATCCCCACAAAATAAAAAATTGTTGAGGTCTTTCTACTTTCATTTTTCCTATTCAAACAATGAGGTTGAATATGAAGGATTGGTTCAAGGTTTAAGCCTTACGGAATGAATGGGCATTAAGCAATTAATTGTGTTCAGAGATTCTGAACTAGTAGTTAACCAAGTCCAAGGAGTTTTGAAAGCAAGGAACGTCTACATGAGATCCTATCGGCACTGAGTTTGAGACCTAATTGATGGTTTTGAAGCTTTCAACATCAAGACTATTCCCCGAGGAAAAAATAGAAATGCAGATCGCATGGCCATGATTCATCCTTAGTCTGATCTTGTCTCTGACCTTCTTCATAACAAAAATTCGGTGCGAGTACTAGTACGACAAGTGATCCCCGACAATGATGAGAGTTGGAAATTTTTTGAAAGTGATGAACACATCGCCTCGTTTATCTAGCACTTAGGGGAGTTCACCGATCAACTTAAACAAAAGATTTCCGACACTTATGAAGGAAAATTATGCAGCTCAAATCTAATAAAATTTCAAAAGGATTAGTTATGTTGGTTGTTTTTCTTGCGAACCAAGTTGGTCTCCTATTCTACCTATGGAGTAGCCAACTCCAATCATGGGCAGCTCGGAGAACCTAGACCAACTGACAAGATTCAGTCAGAGACTGAGATCTTCTGCACTTTAGGCTTTGTAGAACCAGGGAGGGTATACCCACATAATGCCTCAAAGAAGACCAGACATTGATTTTTATAGCAGATAACTCCTAATGTCAAGTGTTGAGGACCTCAAATGGGGCTAGATTCTTAGTAGCTCAACCTTGAAGCAACCAGGAGGTAGGGAAAGATATCAAACAAGTTTGATTAAATAAAATGAATGATCTTGGGTAAGAAGACTAGAACCCTAAAGACATAAAACAAATATCAGATTAGTGCCATTATCCTTGGGCTAGGAGTCACAATAACCTGCAAATAGAAGGAACCATTACTCTAGACATAAAAAAGTCTTTGCAAGATTAACCTTATTAGTCTCACAACTAGTGATCAGATCTATAAGACTACTTATCAAATCCTCCTATCATACATGTGAATCTCTGATATGATTAAAGCATTTAACTTATTCCTTGAATAAGCGCAACAACTAGAACAGATAGAAAAACATTACATTAAAATGGCTAATGAAATGATCCTTGATCAACTTTCATTAACAATCCATACGCAAAATACAAAGGAGAGACTTAAAGACCTCAATCTATACATTCAGATTCATACATGTGTCCAATACCTCACAATTTATAGACTACAAAACCTAGACCTTAAATTCTGACAATAATTTGACACTGTGACTCAGTGCTCTTTCCTTCAGGATTGGTTCTAATTCCTGGCCGAAGATCCTTACAAATGATTCAGAAATTCCTTTTAAACAGTCCAGGGACCACCATCCAACTCAGAGCCACATCAACATGCCACGTCAGACCCCAACTGCATCGTGACCAATCAAAACCCTTGCAGTGACCTTCAACAACTTCCCTGGTCACATAAATGCCTCTGGTCGGATATCTATCAGGAGGGACATTCCCACATGGATAGAGATCAATCAACTTGCACCAAATCCACCACCAAATCCGCCTGTCTAGACTCGAGCCATGTCATCCTTGTCCCAGAGTCGCGTCGCCATGAATGCTAGTTTGGCGGATCCAACAACCTTCCATCTGTCACCATGAATGCTCCAGGCCTCTGGATTTTGTGCGCACCGTCAATACCAAACCCTAACCATGGTTTAGTTTGAAACTCAACCGTTGATCGTCCATGATCAGACGGCCGCCTTTTAAATCTCCACTATCCATTGAAGCAAGCTACCACATATGACTCTCATGCCCACCATCGATCATCTGAGATCGGACGGCCATTGCAATCCTAGCAGGATGAATTGATCGATCACTGAACACAGTCAGCAAGAGGCATGAAGGTATGCCAAAGGCAAAAAAATGTTGATCGTTCCATCTCGCATTCACTGTGCATCATCGTGACCAGCCATTTGTTACACCAAAGTCAAGAAATGTCGCTTAGTTTTGTTATAGCCCGCCGTTGTCGTTGAGATGTCATATAGATTCAAAATGCTTCATCAAAATGTATTTCCTTTATGTGCTTTCCATTCACTGAGATAGGGGTACACCTTACACCGAAGCAATCCTTTCGTTTCATTCACAGTCGCTATAGCTTAAGGTTTTTCTCGTCGAAAAGCACTTTTCATTTGACAATGTCACCGTAGGATCTGACCATCAGGGAGACATCATAGAGATTCTATCAAGTTACACCGAAAGCCATGTACTAAACCCCATCAGGAAGACACACTGAGTTCACTAAGACACTATAGTGAAGCAACATTAGCCATATCGAAGAACCTTGAAGCACCGGTCGGTATAACAAGCCGACATCGCCAAGACTTTTCAACGAAAGGTATAACCCACGTTGAAAGAAAATCACAAGATACCGTCAGCAAGACTCAATAGATTCGCTATGACATATATCGATGCCTTAAGCCTTTTTCGATAGAAGCCCTACTCGATCGCCAAAACAAAAACTAGGGTCTCACCGACAACCTCCTATAAATAAATTCTAGTCGCTGTGACAAATGATAAGTCTTGCCGATAGGAAACTCAGACTTATGCAAGCAAAAATGCACAACGGGGGGCGGCCAAAAGGATCTCGGGGAGACCAAAGGGAGTCGGGAAGACCTCACCCCGAGCGGACACCAACACACGGATGGGAAAAGCCCATCGGTGAGACACAAAGAAGTTGGGGAAACATCTCCCCGACCTCAACCAACATAGGCCGACAAAGATTTCAGGGAGACAAGCCGGGGTCACCAAGAGGTAATCCCGAGCACCAAATCTCTCAGTGAAAACAATGCGGGGCTGATGAAAATGGTAGCAAGGGGCTGGTTAAAGATGAGACAAAGGAGCTCAGGGGGAACTTAAGTTGCAGGTGTGCTGGCTAGGCAGGTCAATGAATCAAAAAGCCAACGGAATGAGAACCAAACAAGGCAGAGCTGGAACCAAGAAAGAGAAGGAGTCAGAGCTGGAGCGGGGAACAAAAAGGAACAAAAGAGACTGGGACCGAAAACCATCCCACTCTCGCCTCCGCAAAAGATCGCGGAGGCGGGGCCAAAACCGACACGAGATAGAGAAGTCGTGGGGCCGGGAGTAGGATAAAACCCGAAACAGGAAACTTGAAAAAGGTTCCAAAAAAAATTCTCGTTTCGATCTCGTTCCTGCCAAAGGAAACCAAAAACAAAGACAACCGAAGATGCGGAGTCGGGGCCGGAATGGAACCTGAAAGAGAAACCAAAGGCCAAAATCTAGATTCTAATTCCATTCTGGTTCCGCCTCCGCCAGACAAAGAAAAACACAAGGCAAGGAAGAAAAGAAAGATCTAGCCATTTGAGACATGAACACTTAGCACACTTAGCTCAACCCTGATGGGAGCCCATTTACCCCACGTGCCAAAAAGATAGAAAAATCCCATAGCTAAAGTTTTGTCAGGAAAATCAAAGGCAAACAATTGGAAAATGAGAGAACCAGAAAAGGTGCTAATAGTGGCTCCAGTTGGGGGATGTATGCCCCTAGTGGGCATAGCAAGAATTCAGATCACTGGGAGAGCAGACGAGAACAAAAGGCCAAAATTAGACCAGGAGCTAACCGGACAGGGTTAGCAAATGCAGCAAAAAGGAAGAGACTAGGAAACCAAACACTAAAACTATTGTTTATGGAAAAAAGATATACTTCAGGTGAAGTACCCTCATGAATTGTCCATGAATAGGCAATTCAAGAGTCACTTGATTCATTCATTTGTTTCACTTGATGACACTAGGCCACCAAATGAAAAATGAGAGCCTACTTTTACCTCTATCAAAAACTTGATTCTCTATTGCCTTCCATAGACAAAAAATTGATAACACTGTCATGAACTATCCACAAACTAGCTTGGTCACTGGCTAGTCCCATTGAATCACTATGTTTTCCAATGTCACCAACTTTCTTTTCAAACTGCAACATGCAATCAGACATTGATTTGAGATCACAATCATCATGGCATATCTCCCTAGACAATTCATGGTCATGTTTTACTGAATGCTCATTTGCTTGGACTGGGAAATAAAAACATTCATAATCCACTTGATTCTTGACATCACAAAATTTGTCATAAAAATTAGTCTGCAGATGAAACTGAAAGCTCGGATAAACAACTTCTTCCATGACATGCAAATCATCACTGCACATGTCAAAGGAAAAAAGTTCATATTCAGGAGTATCTGTGCACTGGTTACTACAACATGGGCACATCTTCGTCATCCTAGGTTCAATGGTATGCACTGATTCATCTTTCACATCAGCATTTAGCTCAAAGCCAAACACCCCAAGTGAGGGCTCGAATAAATCAACATCAATAGGGATAGCAGGGAGGCAACCAAGTATCCCTTCAGTGTCAACACAACTTTCATCATGTTCAGCAGGAGGAGGAGGCACATCACTAAAGTCATGATGGCTTTGACTTCTACTCATGCTTCCTCTTTTTACTTGCACCTGTTCCTCATCATGCTGGTGGTGAGAATGATCAGAGAGTTCTGATTCATCCACACCTATTGTCCAACTGTCATTATCTTCTGAACATGAGGTATGATCACCTTCTGTATCATAAGCTTGCTCAATAGCAAACAATTCTGGTTTAGAAGCATAAACTAATCCCTCATTGGAATCAACATCATCATCCATGTGAAAAGATTCATGCCTAGGCTCATTCAAGTCATCAAAAAGAAACTGCACTTTGTCATACACAACATGATCAGTTGGTTCATCATCATAGATAGAACTAGACTCACTTGTATCATACCTTGCTTCTTGAAGGTCATCATCAGTGTCAAGGTCGACAGGAGTTTCCCACAACAATCGAGGGTTGTTGTGTGCATACCTCTAGTATTCTGTGGTCAATAAATCTGACATTTGCTCAATGCTCAATGGATCACTGCTTTGATCCATCTTCTCGACCATGTCCTCTAATTGACCTTCACCAGAACTAGATGTAACACCAAACATCAAACCAGGATATCCCAAGATATCTTCAAAAAGATAATCCTCATGAGAGTGGAAATCCACATCTTCACAGTCAAACCTGATATCCACCAGAGCACTCCCTGAATCAGCAACTTCATTTGTCTTCTCATGAAGACTTGTGTCAAGACTGCACACATTTGTGCACCTAAACTGCTCAACTATCTCATCACATTGCTGATCACACTTCCCTTCTCCAAAGGGCCAGTTTAACTGATGCTCCTCTTCAGGTTCTTGGCTTGAGAGACTCAAATTCTGATCATCTGCTTGGGGCACCACCTCTGCAAGTTGTTCAAAAACAACTTCCTCATCATCTGATGAAGCAACACCTCCAGTCTCAATTTTCTCAACTATGCATCTATCTGAAGAAGACTGATCATCCATTTGTACAGAGTTGTTATCTTTATCAGCATGGGTGCTAACAAATGAAGACAACAGGCTCTATATATATTCATTTCTCTGCTTTTCCAGACTGTCTAGGACTGTGTAGGCCATCTGCATGATCAATATCTTGAATTCTTTCAATAATGCACTAGATCCTTCTTCATAAGCTTCAAAATACATGTGGATACAACATGGAGTGATAGGTCTGAAATTCTCTGGGATTAGTGACAAGGCAGTAGCAAATCTATGACTGAAATCAACACTTGACTCCTCATCTTGTTTCTTAATTTGCCTTAACCTTTTGACCAGGTCTAAAGGATTTCTTGCAAATTGTTCTCTATAAGCAGCCACTAATTCATCCCAGCAAGGAAAAGTTGTATCAGGGAAACTCAAATACCAGTCCCGAGCTCTAGCTTCCAGGGATCTGACAAAAAATCTCATCCATGCATCCTGATACCTAAAAGAATGTTTCTCCATGAAACTGGAGAAACTCTCGACATGTGCATCTCCTCCACAAACATTATATCCATGAAATCTAGGCATCTCTTTATATACCTGAGCTGACATACATTCAACTTTGTAATCAACCCATGACAAATCTAACTGAGCATACAATGGGTCAAAAGAATTAACAACTAGTGTGACAACCTGACAAGTAGATACAGTTTGACTATCTCTAAGCCATTGAAAAATTAGATGTCTCTCATCCATTTCTCTAAGACCTCTTTCAAATACAGCCTTCCATTCAGGCCTTATCTTGGTCTTGTGCATCCTTGAGTCTTTATCAGACTTAGGAAACCTTTTGAAAATACTTTTTATGGCTTGGTGCTCCATAGATATTACAAATCAAGGCTCACTGATTGTGCATAATTACAACAATAACTAGCATATGACAAAACAAGTGGATGACCACCCTTAGGGTGTATAAATACATTCTCATCATCCACACAAATTGAGACTTGAGCACTAGACACAATCTTACAATGGAACTGCAACTACATTCAATAGATCCAGCAAATGGAAATGTGCTAACACCATTTACTACCTTTCCCTCTGGTAGTGTTGAATCACTAAATAGGGAAACACATTATTACTTTCTCAAATGTTCAAAAACATGAAAAATACTTGGAAACATTGCAGCTCTGGAACATTCTTCAAATCTTCAATGGGTTTACCTTGATAGAGTTGCCACCTCTTTGCAGAGGACAAAACTTCAAATGATATGAAGTTCACTTACATATAAGTCCTTCTCTGAGCTCGTTCCACCAGCAGAGCACCATAAATATTTTAGGCTGACTACAACAAAACTTTCTCCAGGCCTGATATTCTTCAAACTTTGAACAACACCAACATGGCATACAAAG
>VDFB02055310.1:0-18415 GCA_007258455.2 Sequoia sempervirens
TTAATTCCTTCATATAGTTTCCCACAAACTTGCCAAACTCAAAAAATTGAAATGAAAACTTCAATACCATGGATCCATCACACATAATAACATACAAGTATAGGAAAACTGCATTCAATTGATAAAACCACTTCAACGCCAATACTAAATGTTGAGGAAACTTTCTCACAAAGCCCCTAACAATTAAACTTAAAATAAAGCTTAACTAATAAACATGCAGGTATTTCCACATTAACCCTTCAAATAGAATATCATAGTCATCAAACCTACAAAAATTCCAACAAAATTTTCACATGTAAACAACACTTAGAAGAGAAGGAATGAGTGAGAGGATCAAAACAACCATAAGAACAAAAATAACATTGATATTCCCTAGAATAACCCTTTTCGAAAAAACTCAACCTCCAAAGCACCACACATCTGAACATATTACCAAATAAATATGGTTACAATACATTCATAGAGTTTCCCCATGCAATACTTTAATGAGATCAACATCTCTACTCTAATAGAAATCTAATAGCATAACCTTGTAAAATGCATTCTATAAATCCTCTATCTCACACCTCCAATATACAAACTTAAGAAAACCACAAAAAACCAATACCATGGGCCCAAACAAGGTCTTAAAATACTATGGTATGGATTCTCACAACCCTCACTTGTATGGAGCCATCTCAAAATAGAAAATAAATCTTAAACATATTTGACTTCTACCATCCAAGTCGACATATGTGACTCCCAACCACTCCCCCATGGATAACTAATTACATCTCACCCACTAATAATGGAATATTCTCTTACAAGTCCACTATGTAAACCCTTCATTAGTGACTCATTACAAAAAAAAATCTCTATCTCCAGAGAATAATTACCCATGTCCTCACCCTTACATGGGTGTTTTATTTTTCCCATTCCATGATTCTTGGAGATACCTAAATAATTAACTATCTACGAACAATAATTTGTATTAGACCTAAGGACATGCAAGTTGAATAGCACACCCAATCCTAACATTTAATACAATTACATATCAACAATTAGCACTCTTGGGCTAGATTTGGATAATGCCTTGACCCCTATCCATCCCCATTTACTTCTATTTACATGTATTCCCACACATTTGCTATTCAACCCTCATTTATTATATATCGTTCACACTTACCTCGATACACTTGATCATTCCCTCAGGATTATCATTTCACTACCCAAATTCATTTGCACACCATATGAGAGCAGTCCCTTAATGCATAAGATTGAACCTCATTCAAATCTTTGAGCTTGAATTCCAATTTTCACAATCTTTCTTATAAGGTTATAAGGTTATGCATTGCCTTGGTACACATTTGTGTGACATGTTATGTCCTATATTTAAAGACATCCAATGTGCCATGAGATCACATAAGGATTTTTGGAATAAAAAGAATATTTAAAGTACACTTTGATTATATAAGGCACAAAGAACCTCATCTCCATGTAGGCCTCTTACACATTGATGAATGTTGTTTTTAGATCTTTGCTCAACATCATAAAGTTAGCCCGTCCAAGGGTCTAAACTAGGAGAACTCGACCCTAGCAAACTAACAAATTAGTCTAAGGTGTCTATAAACATCATAGTCCTTACAAGCTTATCAAAAAATAGCAATAAAGGCAAAAAAAAACAAAATTCACATTTTGCTAGTTCAAATCCACAATGCTGGAGAATGGACCTCAAGGTTTTTTGCACCAATTTAAATATTTAAATTATCAGATTTATTACTAATTATTTATCAACCCATCTCTAATTTATCTAGGTTAATGTATGATCATTGCACCTATTAATTTATTAATAATCTAAAATAACTTCATATTAATAAAATAAAACTGTTGGCAAGAGGGAAAAGGGGAATTATAGTCCAGAGATATGTACTATAATATCCCCTATGTTGTTTGTTTATAGCCCAGAGGATGTAGTGAGAGAAAAGGGTACTTGCAGAAGGGGAGCTATATCTAAATACATTACATAAGTAACTTAAAATAAAACATCTTCATTCATAATGCATACTATATATATAACAAATACAATGGTAGATCTTAGTCTTTGCTCTGTATTGTCATTGTCTTCACATCATACTCTATTCTATATCTATATTCTTATCCGATGTCTCCTACATTTATTATATATATTTATACTATGTTTCTTAAAGAGACATGACCCTTATAAGACACCTCTTACTTAGTCTCCCATGTCGGCCTCTAGTTCCACAAGTCCTATGCGGTAACTTGCAGTAGCTTTTAGCACTACCTTGTACCTTGCTAACATCATCCCCCATTTAAGATGATGTCTTGTTCTCAAGACATGCTACTCAATTCCCAAGGAGAATGTGTTTGTAGATGATTTTCAGCTATGTAAGTGTAGTGTCCCATTGTTGTTTCACTTGTTGTAGGACTTTGATTTGTCCTTGAGTGCTTATGTTTTTTTCCTATACCTATGGAAGAGCAGTGGGTATATGTATATGCTATGTTAAATTCTTTTCCTCCCCCATGTCTCTAATTAAGTGTGCCAACTTGATGTTGATTGTCTCCCTAAGTAGTTTGATCTACATCTTTATTTGTTCTCTATGCTCCTAGACTTGTTGCAGCTGAGTGTGCAGGTTCTCTATACGTGCTCTTATTGTGCCATCCATATCTTTTAGTAAGAGGATGCAATCTGCACTATTTGGGCCTCTAGTTGTGTGATATGATCCTTTTGTCCCATGTAAACTCCAAGTACCTTAATACCTTGTTGATATGCACCCACCAGTTAAAAATTTAGCAGCCAAATGGTCAACTTGCCAAGACTTCTCGAAGTGTCTTCTAGAAGTACATTCACGTCTGATCCACCATCAATAATTGTATTGGTGAGATTCCTTCCAAGGATCCCCATATTCACCACCACTAGTTTCTTTGTCGTGTTAACTATCAGTGGCATTGGATCAATCACTTGGTAGCTTGATAGCAGAGGTTTAGTTATTGGTTCTTTATTCTCACCAAGTTGCAATTGGGTTGTAGCATGCATCATCTCATTCTCCCTCAATACAATAGTATTTCAAAGTTTAGGAATATAATAAATCTACTACTTAAATTGGTACAATAGCTTGAAGTACTTTTTGTGCAATATTTTTCTCAAATTTTAATTGGTTTGTTATCATACTTTCATTTGCATTTGAGTGGTGTCATTCGTTGTCCAAGCATTCTCCACTTTAGCCCTTGCTTCACTAAGCCTTTCTTTCTTGTACGTGGGTCCGAATACATAGCCTTCTTTTCATGGGCTTGAGTAATGGCCAATATTTCATTATGCCTTACATAAATCATATTGACACTAGCCTTTTGCTTTGGAAATTTGGTGTCTTCGTGGTTTCTAGGTCCACATCATTTGTACAGTAATTGCACTTTGTCTTGCTTGTTCTAGAAATACCTCGCAAAGTTTCCCCATTTGTTACATTATCGGAATTGTATGATAGGACGTCTTTTGGGATCATATTGTATTTGGCTTCGTCCTCCTCTTTGATTTCAATAACTGGAGATGTATCATGTGGCATCAATGGAGTGGACTCCTCTCCTTGTGTAAAGAGTACTTGTGTACTCCTAGTCTTCATATTGTATGGGCACTCCTTTATTGAATGATCTATAACCTAGAAAATTTCACAAAACCTCTTTTTAAGACAATTACCTTTTGTGTGCCCCTCAATTTTGCACTCAGTACACCACAATTCATTAGTTTCTTTATTGGTTTCTTTCTCTGCCTTCAATTCTTTCATCATTTGGAGCATGTCCCTCTGAAGGGCTTGTATCGTTCCTGATTTGTCATCACTATTGTCATCTGAACTTCCATCTTCCTTTAGTTTTATTTTACTACATGAGGACGTTTTATCTTCACTTTCAATGTACATTGCCCAATTGTAGGCTTTGACATATGATGACATAGACACTACTTTCATTTTCTTCCTCAACAAAGGAATCAATGTTTTGATGAGCCATCTTTTCTTTAGTCCATTGACTGGCTGGATTTCCAATTTCACTGGAGTAATTCCTTCAGCCTACAATTATAGGCTAGTACGATTTCATGTTTTCCTTGCTTTGTGTTGTATATCTCTGCTACAATTTTGTTGTCTCTTAGAAGTTTGAATTCTTCTCAAAATTCTCTTTTTAATGCATCCCATGTGGCTTTTTGTGCTGTCTAATTTTGTATACCAATCGATCGCTCTATCTCCGAGAGTCGTTAGAAATTCTCCCAGCCAATATACTTTGTCATCTTGACCATTTTCCACCCAGATTGTCTCACATGTCTTGCAATGTCTCACAATATTCTCTGACCCATTCCTTGTGAACTTTGAATTTTTTTACCATTTCACATTCAGTCTTGTTGGAGGAGACACCATCTTACCTCTCCAATGCACCTTCTGTGATGATAACCTATTTGAAGAGTTTTGATTAGTACATTTTGGTGTGTTCCCTACACTCTCGAACACGCCGCAATCCTCTACTTTCCCTCTTCAGTGTTTGTCATCCTCGAGTTTCCTTTGGGGTCCTTTCGATGCTCCCTTTGTCTTGGTGTTTTATGCTTTGATCTTCCAATGTCTGGTTCTTCCATCAATGTCTAGTGTTTAATCTGGCATATGGTCTTTGTCAGACCGTGGGTAGGTTTTCCCTCGACTTCCCCTTCAACCGACTTTAATGGTACAAATAGTTCTTTGACGGTTGGCTCAACAATTTCTCCCTCACCTTCCCTTTCTCTCTCGATGATGGTCCCAAAGGTTTGTCAATGACGAAATTGATGGGTTCTCCTTCACTTTCCCCTTTGTTCGATGTTGATGGTACGAAAGGCCCTCAGGTTTGGTCAGCGAGGTTGGTGTATGCTTCTTCGGGGGCTGGTAGGTGTCATGTTATTTCTTCATACTCTCCCTCCGTGCATTCTCTTGTCGTGAAAGTTCTCTTTCTCTCCCAACTATGGCTTTTTCTCTTGGTTGGACTTGGGCTTTCCTTCAGAAACCCTTCACCTTCTTCAACTTCACCTCTCAGTCGTCTCCTTCATTCTCTTTATTTGATGATCCTTAAAGATTGTCTGATCTCTTGATCTTGACCACATTGTGGTCTCTTCCTGCCTTTATTGGGGTCTAAGGGCATGAATCTCTCAAATCTGACTTGATTTCTTTAAGGCAACAATGCAGAATGTTTGTTGGTCTATCTGATAAATTAAATACATAAATTGATAATGGAGATGACATTGCATACCAAATACATGCATAAAATATATCTTTATTTTCTCATGAAATTATTATAGAAGAAAACTAGAGATGATCAACCAAGGATCAAAGTTGATCTGACTAGATCATACTACTCTCCTTGGCGATACACAATGTATTTAAAGGAATTGACGGTTGCCAAAAGGAACAAAACCATTAACCAATCACCACTTGTAGCTACCCACAACTAACAACCAATTAATACATACAATTAATACATATTTATATAACCATTATTATTGAAGCACAATAATAGACATTACACACTGACTATAGTGGGCATTTATATTTTCTATGTTGCATTATTTTCCTCCCCCATGACTACAGTTAAGTGCATCAGTTTGATGTTGATTGTCTCCCTAAGCTGCTCGATCTGCATCTTTATTTGTTCTCTCTACTCTTGGACTTGTAATTCCAGTAATTCAGTGCATAATTAAGATATGAGAGCACTAATACAGGGTCCTTAGAAATAGAGGAAGATGGAATGTCTTTAAGGAATCATTTTATCAAATTGTATTGTTAATTTAGATTTCCTTAATGTAATACATTGCATTTGTTGTGTGTTATTGATTATTGTAATTCATATATTTTCTCACACAAATAAATTGGCACTCACTGTGGGGCCTAGCCCTTGTTATTTTAATATTTTTTTGGAAAGTATGCTTTACAGGTTCAGACGTGAATTTCTCTGGTGCAATTACTAATTCTTCTGGCACACTCGAAACATTCTCTAACGCATTCACCGACTATTCCGGCACAACAACGTGTTTCTCTGGTACATCCATGCCATTCTATGGCGCATCAGGGGGTTTCTATAGCGCATTCACCATTTTCTATAGCACATTTACTATTTTATGTAGAACATTCATTAGTTTTTGTAGCGCATTTACCTTTACAACGCATCAGCTTATTGTAATGGCGCATTTGATTTTCTTTGCAAATTTCTCCTGGGTCTGAAAACTAATAAATGTTTTTCTATTGCGCAAGCTTCATAAACATTGTCAGAGACTGCTGAAACTCTTGAACACTATCAAAGAAACATTTAGTGCAAACTACTGATAAATTTGATGCAGGGGCTGGAGTGATTTATTTCCTTTTTGCTTAATTTAGGAATCTAGACTAATTAGGAAGGAAAGAACACCATGTCTGTTGTGTGTGTTGAATGGTAGGCATATGCTCTCCCCTTAACTCGGTGACTAAAAAGCCAGACCAATTCGTGTTTATTTGCGCGTGTGAGTTGAGTATATCACGTGTGTTCTCTCTTTGTTCACGCAAAACAAAGATTGATCGAACTACATATATACTTTCTTGCTTTTGTTTTATCTTAGAGGGCCTGCCTTGTGGGAAAAAGTAATCACCCAAGGGAACGACCCAACTGGTAACACGCTAAAGCCAAGCGACTTCTAGCCGGTATATAAGTGTGGGTACTTGAGGAAAGGCAAGTATCACGAGGATTGTTTCGACAAGAAGGGTAGCAATGGTCTCTTGCCACATGGATGATCTCCCACAAATGGAATGTTCGTACTAGAACCCTTGTTATAGTAGGCCAAAAACCTTTATCTATTCTTTGGTGCAGCAACAGTCGTTGCAAAGGCATCCACATTCTCACAGTTTTTAGTAGAGATGATTAGCTTGCCATGGGAGTTTTATGGGGGCTACAAGCTTGGTTAACCTGAGAAGTGAGTACACTATAAGGGGGAGCCCATATGGCCAAGCTTCTGAATTCATCCGCTAAGAATAAGTGCGGTTGGAGTAAAATCCGCGTGGAATCCAAAAGAATACAGTCTTACACAACCTTAGGATTGTACATGCTTGATTGTGTTTGCCAAAGTGTTTTCAAAAACAAACTTCAAACAAAACCTAACACACTGGAAGTGCAAAACTGTGATTTAGAAAACATCATTTGAAACAAACCATTCTCTAACTGAAAACCAGAAAAATCAAGTAAGCTAGCAACAAACTGTTATATTTCCCTAGTTCAGCGCATACACTGCTTATTTTGGCACATTTACTGCTCTTTCCAATGCATATACCCTTTGTTACAACACATTTACTGCTTTTACTAGCGTATTCACCTGTTGTTATAATGCATTAGCCACTTTTACCAGCACATACCTTGCATTTTGTGGCACATTTACCAAATTATGTAGCACATACACTTGAAACTTTGGTGCATTTGAGCTATTCCTTGGCACATATACCTGATTCTGAAGCACATATATGGTGCATCCAAGTAATGCTATAGCGCATCTGCCTTTTAGCGCATACACTGACTATTACAACACATCCACCAAAATTCATAACCAGAGAGCTGAATTTGACTTCTATCCGACATTTTGAAACCAGATTTAGGGATCTTTTCCATAGAGAATTTCTTTCCTCATTCCAACATTGTTGTAAACTTGGAAAAACTAGCATTCACAAGTGAAATCCTTTACCTAAACTTTGATCAAACATCTAAAAGTGCCCAACCATCATCAAAATCCAAATTTGATCATCAAGTTGAGTTTCCCCATCAGGATTTATCATCCTTCATCCAGAAACAACACACTTTACATCAAATTTTATTACCTTGGTCCCATTAATAGAATTCATTATTCTATTTGACTTAGGTATCTCCTTTGGCACTCCTAAATAACAATCAAAATTTAGCAAACCTTCATCACTTGCATTCCCGTTTTAACAAGATCCCAAAATGCATAAACTCAAAGAATAGGAAATTGAAACTCAAACCACCATGGCTGAAATAGATGAGGATTAACTGAATGCTTTAACTCAACAAATACAAAACCTTCAACAACAACTCCAAGACATACAAAGAGAAACCATAGAGAGATATTTGATGCTAGACATCTATTCTTATCAATCTGACAAAAATATAGACATGATACCTTCTCCACCCACAACTACACCATCCAAGTTCAATGTCTTTGAATTCTTAAAAAATTTAAATGAGAAGCCCAAATCAAAGTCCTCAAACACAAATGATATTGAACAATCTTACCATGTCATGCATCTATCTTCATCTCCCATAAGCCAAAATATACCTCATGATTCTTTCACCCAAGTTAACAATTCCATCCAACCACCTTCTTCTATTGTATCTTCTATATCCAATTATTCATGTCAATCTCTCAGTCCAAACGATGTTGTCATAGACTCCTCTACACCTCAACTCCTCTACACCTCAAGATCAAAACATTCCAAGATCAAGTTATTCCAATCTTTGACCAAGATCCCATCTCTCAACGATTTTATGATGATCACCTCCTTTCGCTTTTCATCCACAAGGATTCCCTTCCATATCAAGAGAAAAGTATCCTTACAAGTTCTCCTTCCACCACATCTAATGAATCCATATCATCTCATGATTCCATTGCATCATAGGAGCATGATAATTATTCTAGCTGTAGACACTGAAAAATGTCCTAAGTTTGCGAGCGTCATTTTTCTTGGTCATTGTCTTTCGATAATTGAATAATTTTAATTATTCAATTAAGTTTGACCGCATTCCTCTATTAATTAAATAATTTTTAATTAGTTATTTAATTCACCTTCTCATCTTTATTCTATCTTGATCAATTAAAATTATTTAATTGTGTCGCTAAATCAGTTTAATTAAATGGGGAGGTGGAAATTAGACATGGATAATTAATTTGAATTATTTATCCAAAAGAGAGGAATGAAACACAATTAAATAATTTCGACAATTATTTAATTATAGAAGAATAAAAGGTCAAATAATGATTATTATTATTATTTGACTATAGATGAAAGATAAATAATTAAATAAAAAATTATTTATTTAATTATTGAAGAAAGCGATATATTAGCGACACAATTAAATAATTTTAATTGATCAGAATAGAATAAAGATGAGAAGGTGAATTAATTAACTAATTAAAAATTATTTAATTAATAGAGGAATGCGGTCAAACTTAATTGAATAATTAAAATTATTCAATTATCGAAGGACAATGACCAAGAAAAATGACGCTCGCAGACTTATGACATTTCTCAGTGTCTACATTTTGCCCCTTTTTCACATAATGCAGTTCATCGCATTGTGTCAAAGAAATTTAATTCTGAAATATGCCTCAGTGACAGCAGGGTACGGGTATGCCCCAGTGAAAGAAGAATGACGAGGAGGGTTGTGTATTCCCCCTCAAGAGGACAGGTGAGTTCAAAGAACACGAATGTGCTCTCAAAATAGATGATAAGACTAGAGGATGAAGGATAGAAGAAATGTTAGCTTGGAAGGGGATGGATATAAGCGTGGAAGAGAAAGGAGCATGAAGATGGAAAGCTAGACAAGAAATGATAAG
This sequence comes from Sequoia sempervirens, assembly GCA_007258455.2. Lineage (NCBI taxonomy): Eukaryota > Viridiplantae > Streptophyta > Pinopsida > Cupressales > Cupressaceae > Sequoia > Sequoia sempervirens. The sequence continues at coordinate 9,590 of VDFB02055310.1, forward strand.
GGAACCAACTTTCATGCTTACATTTTTATATTTATCATCATTGGGTAGATTATTGTAATGGCCAACAAACACCATGATATGACGTAGACCAAGGTGTGCAAGGTTGTACCATCACGTGAGACAAGCAGTCACAGACAAGGATGATCATGACTCATACTAAGAGAGTGATTGTCCCAGTATTTTTGTCATAATCAACCACAAACAGTAAAGACAGGAAAGACAAATCATGAAACGTCATTGCTCCTCTAAATCCTATTGTCAGGACATCCTCAAGGAACTAGCATCATGATTTCCAAAAGACAAAAAAAGCATCATAAAATTAAATTCCAAGTGCTTGCCAAGTGTCTGAATGTCAAAATGTCAAGTTTGTCAAATGTGGTGGAATGTCTGATGTCTTGGTGTCAAAATTCCAGGGTTGACGATATGAAGATGCCAAATTGGTGTCGAGTTCAGGAAGGACACATCTTGAATGATGTTAATGTCAAGATTGTCGAATTCAGGAAGGACACATCCTGAATGATGTCGATGCCAAAATGATGCCAAATTCGGGAAGGACACATCCCGAACGAGGTCGATGTCAAGATGTCGGATCAATGCCAAGTTCAAGAAGGAAACATCCCGAACGATGTCGATGTCACGATGTCGAATTTAGGAAGGACACATCCTAAATAACGTCGATATCAAAATGCCAAGTTGATGCCAAAATGTCAGATTCAGGAAGGACACATCCTGAATAATGTCAATGTCAAGAGGAACATATCTCGAATGTTGTGAGAATCCTCAAAATGCCAGATGACTGTGATGATGCCTAAGGACACATCTTAGGAAATGAATAAGTGACGGGGCTACCCTTTAGAAGGACACATCTGAAGAGTAAGCAAGATTTGACTAGTTTGACTAAGTTTGATTGAGTTTGACCGATTTTGATATGCCAAGATGATTGTCGTGCTTGATTGAAAGATTGCAGAAGTTCACTTGGGTAAACCATTCGTTCGAATTTGGACAAAGACCATGATAAATTTAAATACTATTTCATATGTGTGAGAAAATCGTGCAATGAACCCTAATGGACTGACCTAGTGCGGCCTCGGGGGCTCATCGACAGATGGCCTTGCCTACGTCATACACTCAAAGACCTCATAGTTCGACAATGACAAAGACTAATCAAAACTTGAACCGACGTGACTGTGTTGACTGACATGACTATTTTTTGGAATTTTTGTGTTTTCTTCAGGACGTTTTTTTCATTTTTAGGTCTTTTTTCATGACATTTTATGATTTTTAGGTCTTTTTTAGGACATTTTATGATTTTTAGGTCTTTTTTTAGGACATTTTATGATTTTTAATTTTTTAGGTCTTTTTTTTAGGACATTTTATGATTTTTAGGTCTTTTTTAAGACATTTTATGATTTTTAGGTATTTTTTCAGGACATTTTATGATTTTTAGGTCTTTTTTTTTCAGTGTCTACATTTTTCCCCTCTTTGACATAATGCAGTTCATTGCATTGTGTCAAAGAAATTTAATTTTAAAATATGCCCCAGTGACAATAGGGTACCTTAAACAAGTCCAAATTCGAAACCATCTCACCATTATTCGGCCATGCCCAGATCATAAGAAGGGTCATCCCACAGGAAATGCTCCCAAATTTTTGGGATGGCAACATGCTCCCATGCCCAGATCATAAGAAGGGTCGTCCCACAGGAAATGCTTTGTGGCCTCCCATATGCAACCTCATGCAACTGATGATATAACATCCCTAATAAACAAGGTCCAAACCATCCTGTCTCGCCTCATGCCAACAAGTACACCCCTCAGCCAATGGGAAACTCGTCTCCTCGGTGATCTAGAATAACTACACCAGCAATCAATGTCGCTAATAGAGCATCAAATCGTTTGTAGTGCTCTGCCATGAACTCCCACTAGATCTCATACCCCTCAATACCCAACCGACACCCTAATCATGATAGTAGCTAATGAATGTATGATATCCATGCCATGGGTCATAAACAATCCTCTCTCCCCGGATCAGTAGGCATAGAATCTGATAAACGTCCTCGAGAGTAATTGTAGCCTCCCCGGTCGACAAGTGGAAAGAGCAGGTCTCAGAGTGCCACCTCTTGCATAACGCTGTCAGGAGTCCCCTATTTTCCCGCACAATGGGCATATAGGTGACATAGTAGAGACCCAGTCGCATCAATCGTCGTCGCTCTCTATCCGTCAATTTGTCTCTGAATGCATAAGTCGATGGTCTGCTCTCCCACGCGTAAATAGGTGCTAACTGTCTCTGCACATGTCAAAGCACGCGTCAGCATCTCCTTGAAACTTGTCATTATCACCTAGTCTAAGCCAAAGGAATTTAAAAGTTGAAGCAACACTAAGCTACCATCAATCAGAGTAAAAAACAAATGCGTCACATTTGCTTCAATTGCATCGCAATTAGGCGGTTGCGTCATTTCATACTACATTTGCATCTCTATATGATGATTGTGTCATTCCACTTCGCAATTGCGTCACAACATTTCACTTGCATCACGACTTCATACACATGCATCATTTACTTCAAATGCATCATTCTCGTCCTCAAATGTGTCGCGATAATTTGAATGTAGCTTTACAACCGTCAAATGCGGCTTAAATTTGGGATTGCGTCAAAACTTTATGCAATTTTGTTGTGACTTGTGACCCTAACGTAATGACCCTTCGCGTTTGCATCATGATGCATCAAATGCATTGAATGCGAAGGCAATTACGGTTTACACAAACGCAAATGCATCGCAAAACATGTGTTCCTAGCCTTAGAAACCCCAAAAAGGCACGAAAAATGATAAATTGACAAAGTGGGCTAAGGGTACATAATGTCGACTTCGCACCCTCTGGTCGTCTATAGGTCTTGACAATGTACCTGCGGTGCTCTGTGATCAGGATCACCATCTTCTCTGCTACTATCCTTGCTCCGAGCTCTCTGAAATTACTATAGTAAATTTGAAAATGAAATGAGTTTTACCCCCAATTTCAATCTATTTATAGGGTAGAAGTGCGATTTTTCACAACTGTTATTACTGGAGGCTCTTTTCACGACCTTTCACTTCCCTTTTGGGTACCTTAAACAAGTCCAAATTCGAAACTATCTCGCCATTATTTTTTTCTAGTCTTTAAATTAACTTGTCAAGACACTTTCCAAATTTTTTTCTCACCAGGCCAAAATTTGAAAAAAATTCCGAAGGGGCATTGATACTCCGTACCTTCGCTGGGGCATGACTTTGACTTTTTTTTTTTGTCACAATGCGACAGGCTACATTATGACAAAGAGGGGCAAAATGTAGACAAAATTGACCTAGGCACGCAAGCTCTATTTTTCACCACATTAGATCCTAGAATAATTAAAATATCTAATTATGTTATTGACCCATTTTCATCTATGCAATCCTTTCCATTTATCCATCAACAAGCCTTCCCACCTCCTATACATTACCCAACATTCATCTCCCATTTTTCTCCTTTAATCCAAACCTTTGGATAAGTCCTTAGTTCTTCCATCATACCTTTAATAGGCCAACATTTATGAGTCTAATCCCCATTGTCATAGTTTATTAGAGGGATATTTGGTTGTGAAACTTGATGCTTAATTAAGTCCTTCCATCTTCCTATCATGCATATATTATCTTCCACATTTCCACCTTTGATCTTGACAAAGTTAAGGATCATCTTGCACATCATATATCTTATCCTATATGCTTTATCCATATCTTTCATACCATATCTTTCGTCTTATCCATATTCCATCATTCTCTCTAAATACATCCTTTCTTCTCGTCCTTGGTCTTGATGAGGAATAGGGGTAAATACTTGGGCCTTGTGTCTCTATCTTACCTAGTTGATCTTGATTATCCCATTCATTATCTTTATCCTTGCTTTCTTCCATTCCATATCTCCTAGCTTATCAAAATCTGTCATCATGTCCCTTTGCAACCTTGAATCTTATCATGTAAATCATATTTGAGCCGAGTTGTAAAACATTATCCAATCCTCATATCTTTTGTCAATCAATCATCAACAATCATCAATCTTATCGTACTTAGATAAAATCAATGATCCTAAGCACTTATCATCATCATGCCTTATGGAATCAATCATTCCTGGCATTTTACTCACTCAACCATTATTATCTTTTGACAAGAGATATGTTGCTTGTGAGACATGTTTTGTAGTGAATCTTTCATTTTGATCTATCATTTATCCATGGTTGCATTACCTCTTTTGTGGGGCATCTTGTTCCTTCAATCAGTCATATCATGTCATTTTCATCTTAAAAGTCCTAAAAAAGTTCAAAAACATCAGAAAATGTCTTGAAAAAATGGTCGTCCTAGTGAAAACCTGGCAAACAGGCATCTTGGTGACAACAAAAAAATCAAAAAAGAGAAAAATAAAAAAAATAAAAAAATAAAAAAATAAAAAAGGAAAAAATACAAAAAAAAATCATAAAATCTGAAAAAAGTGCAATAAAAGCAAGTAGTGAAAACCTGGCAACAGGCGCTATTTGTGACAAGATGGCTTCTTCCTCTATTGGAACGTGTGTTGACGACATTGGTTCTTTGCTATCACTATCCATATCCTTCATTTGAGCCTCATGTACAGATTTTGTTGTGTTGGTCGTGTCTCACTTTGGCTTGTCGATCATTACAAGTACATATCCATAGTAAAATTGGTTTGTTTCCATTGTGGGAAAAATCCTGAACTCACTGGGGGCAATCCATCTTTGAGCTTAAAAACGACAGGCAAACATCAGTACGACAACATGGTGAAAAACACAACAATCAAGCGGGCTACAACTTCGAACATCAATCAGACTCACCAAAAACAACCATCTAAACCAACAACAACAAGATCAATCAAAAACAAATTTCATTTGTTGACGATACTCTGAATCATAGTTTTATCACTTTAACATAAATGTTCAAACTATTTACATTGTGATTGTTGTTATCATTTCTCGGGAGCAACTCAAGGATGTCAAGAACTAGAGAAGCTATGATCGAGAATGATATTTTTCTTTGTCTATTGTTTGTGAGTTGATCATTAATACTATGTGAATCATCGTGGGATGTGCTCTAAAAAGTATCACTGATGGCATTCCAGATTCGCATAGGAAAACGGTTAACTCTTGTCTGTTTATGCAAGAAATGCTCAGGTCATCTCGGTCCAATTATACCTAGATGCTTGTGTTAACTTGCACTATCAAACATCATGAAAGTAGTACTTGGGTCATCATGTTCTAATTATACCATTGATGTTTGTACTCACTTTCAACATTTTAAAAGCTCAATGATGATACCAAGCACAATAAATTAGTTATTGGGATGACAACATTGCATTGTTAGGTTTGCATGTTTAGGTTGCATTCATATTAGGTGTTGTAGTGATATTTATAGATTTCTCCAAGGTTAGTACAATATTATGAGTGATGTTATTTCTATCATTAACAGATTGAGTACATTTGACATTACCAAAAGATCATTCACATTTTAGTTGCATAAGCAATAGGACATCATTCATACATTCTCATATCATTTTGTCATCCATTTAGTTATTAGATCATATATTTTCATTATGAAAATCCAAAAACAAAGCATTATCATATCATTTCAGCATTCATTTTAAATTAGGTCATATAGTTGCATTATGAAAATCCAAAAACAAAGCATTGATCATATCATTTTCATCCATATACATTTAGTCATACATTTGCATCACAAAAACATCCATAATGAAACATATAAATTTCCATTCATCCATCTCATACATCTATTTCATCTATTGCATCATACATATTTGCATAATAGAAGTACAAAAACATAGCATTTAGCACATTCCATTCACATAATTAGATTCATCACATAGGGCATATGTGTTGAAAATTGAGGTGTTTATGTAGCTTAATACTTTGTAAAACTATTATACTTCGTTGATCTAAATATATATTCTTTGTTACAGATTCTTTGTGGGTGGTTATCTGATTAATCCATTTTACCATTTGTAGAATGAAGACAAAAGTTGTAGAAGAATTAGACAGGATATTAGAAGATACACAACATATACTGTGGAGAAACCCTTCTGAGAAAAAACTCCACCAAGAATAAATGTATTATTTAATCTCTGAAGTAGATTACAATAACTCTAATTCTTGCTTGAGAATGTTTTTTTTTTCCTTCACCAAATCTTCTTCACAAACTACAATAAAAATAATAATAACTCTCTTCAACTTGCTTGAGATAAATAGGCTTTGATTAACTTTGTAAACTCCAATTGAGTTACAATTACAATGTTGAAGCCCTATTCCTAAAAGGTACGCCTAGCTCATGCAAATAGAGTTATGCCATGAAGAACAATGTCAAATCCTCATCTTCATGCATTTGGGCATCCCAAATTGAAGTAGCAACTTAACCTCTGTTCTGTAAATATCTTCAAGGCTTCATCCTCAAATTAGGTGCCCAAAAGTGGTCCCACTTAACTGAGCCTTCTGAAATATCTCTACATGCAAAGGAGTTAATTCCAAGAAGCTAACTTGGGCGCCCAAGTTGGGTCCAAGTCATTTATTGTTAACTGAAACATTTCTCAACACCATTCATGCAAGAATGGTCATCCCCTGTTAACTAGAGGTAGTCCCTATTGCCTATTATGCAACTCAAGTCATTAGCAATGCATTCCAAGTTAACTGAAGTCAACTAACATTCAACTAAAACTAACTGAAGATAACTGAACCATAACTGAACTGAACTAAACTAAACTAAACTGAGTTGAACTGAACTAAACTAAACTAAATTGATTTTGAACTAAATTGAATTGAATTGAATTGAACTGAATTGATCTGAATTGAACTAAACTAAACTTCATGCATGCAAACATCAAACCCTAACTCCTAGGATCTTTACATGCATTCAAAAGTGTTATCTCTTACTCTGAATAGTTAATTGAACTCAAGGTGAGTGTCACCTACCATGTGGGTGCCCTATGTGCCCCTATTATTTAGGAACTCAAAATGGATGTCCTCACACGCTCCTAACATTTAGAATTAATTACAAATGTCAATTAACATGATTATTTCATCAAATATTAATATCTTCCTAATCCTAGTGTTGTTGAACACATTCCAAGGACTTAGAAGATACATGAAATAAATAATGTTTAGGATTGCAATTAAATGGCATCCTATTTCCAACAATATGGACATCATAAAAGAATCATAGGATCATAACACATGTTGCATCCATGACATATCATATCACCATCATATAAAACATCACATAACATACATAATAGGAAATTAAATGCATCCATCATGATCAACACATAAGCACATAGGTCAATCATCATCATCGTTGCATATATATCTCCAAATAATGTCAAGTGTACAAGGATATCAGAATATGAAGAGATATCATCAAAAATGGTAGTAACTCATCAAGTAGCAATGTATACATGTCCAAATCACAATAAAACATCAAGTGTCAGAGCTATGTAGTGCTCCCCCAAGACGATGTTGGCATCCCTGAACTGGTACCTCCCCCTGCACCCGACGGACCCACACCAGGATCTCTCCGATCTCCAAGAACAACTATGTAAAACCCACACTAACTGTCTGAGACTATGACCTGCAAGATCGAGACTAAGCAAAGCTCTCCCACCGCTCTAGAGGGACCAACTCATGATACCGACTCCTATAGAACTCGTCCTCTTGAGAAGTGTGGCATATCTCCTTGAAATAATCTGAAGTCCCAATAGTCGTCACAACCTGTTGTAGTCTCTCGGTAATAGCCTCTACCTGCTCTTCCCGTCATCTCAATGCAGTCAATGCAGCAACCTGACCCTGCACCTGTGCAAGTTGTTGCCTAGCAGCATCTCTCTCAGTCGTCAAATTCTATATCTGTCCCTGGGCCTGGGACAGTTGTGCCTATACCTGTGACAGTAACTATGTTTGTACCTGCAACTACCACTGAACCTGTGTTAGTTGTCCCTAAACTGTCTGGACCTGAGCATGTAGTGCTACAATCTATGACTATTGCTGCTGGGAAGGCAACCATATCTGTACACGTTGTTGTGTTGCCTCCACTAAGGATCACCTCCCGCGAGGCACTCTGACATCTAGTGCTAGATGGGAACCCCCTCATCTACCACCACCTCCTCCATCATCGTCGTCATCATCCCCACCATCATCACCACCTCCTCCATCACCCCCACCATCTCCCTCCTCCTCATCTCCACCACCTCTACCCCTCCTCCATCTAGGTAGTCTGTCCTCATCATCCTCTAATGCTAGCACTGGCTCATCATGCCTGGAGATCCTTAGAAATGGATGCTCACTAAAGTACTGTGAGTACTCCTTAGTCATGTATCCCTCAATGATCTCTGGATGGTAATCCCAAATCACTGGTTGTAGTCTATGATACTCATCACATGCAACATCATAAGATAAAGTGGGCCCCCACTCAATCGCATCCTACTGTCTCTGTGCATACATGGCCAATCCCTGTGGTATCCCTTGAACTCTGTCGTACTATCTAAGCACCCTCAGCAATAAGAATCTCTCGATAATGTAGTGTGTTCATCCAATAAGATACCTGGATGTGATAAAACAAGGCATCTCCAAATGATCCTCGACCCTCTACTCACAATCTACATATGGTCGCCATGTAATAGAATCCAGGTCATCCAATACACGTCTCCAATACTCCAATTTTCCTAGCTTATGCTGGACAACTGGGCCTGCATAACCATAGACGTAGGGTCTCCCAAATGGTCATAATTTGTCTGTCTCTAGATGTGTCACC
>VDFB02055312.1:0-41854 GCA_007258455.2 Sequoia sempervirens
CCTAACTCATAGCAAGGTTGGCGGGGCTCCTAGTATTTTAATGCTTCTTCATTGTGTCGCAACATGCAAATCACTTGACCCCCAACACAATACATGCATCGTAAAAGATATGCATCGGGCCCGAGGCCTAACACTTGACATGGAAGATGTTGGCAAGGATGAAGAATTTGTAATGCTTCTTTCTCCTTTGCATGGTAGGCATAATGCCTGACCCTCGACAAAGAAGAAAAGAGGCCACAAGCGACTAAGGTAGGGAAAGGCCAAGGATAAGTAAGTGGGAAAAAATAAAGAAAGGTTAACTGTTTGTTGGCGTTTCAATTCACACCTCTAGTATGCGAATTAGGAACAAACAACTATACATAGATAAACTGCTCTTCGAATTAGGAGGGGAAGCTCCCTCTTTGTTGATGTTTGCTTAATGAAAGTAAACCAAAACTAATTTGCCAATCTTTTTGTTCAGCTAAGAGCACAAGGTTATAAAACTCAAGTGTCGTAGCTGAGATTTTCTCTTTTGAATTTCAACTACAACTAAGCCTACTCTAATGACGTTTCTAACCACTCAAGTAAACGCAAAGCTTGAGAGTTAGAAATGAACAAGGAATCATTCTCTGACATAAATACTCTGTGTTACACGAGGACGCATCCCCCCACCCAAACCCTACGTCCCCGTCCCCTGTGGCGTTTCGGGGACGAGGGGACGGCAGGGGACGTCCCCCAGGCGTCCCCCCTGATTTTTGAAAACTGGGGGACGGCAGGAAACGCGTCCCCAAAAAAGGGGACGGCTAGAAAATAAAAGGCGAAACGGCTAGGGGACGGCTAGGAGTCCCTCAACCATATCGGGGACGCCCAGGCGTCCCCCTTTTCTCAAAGTAAAAAATGTTTTGATTTTTGGCAAATTAAAACAAAAATTGCTTGATAAATATTAAATATTTCATTATATTTGATAAAACATTTAATTTCTAAACAAACTATTTAATTTTATTGTCAAATTAAATAAAAATTACTTGGTAAATATTAAATATTTCATTAAAGGGGTTGGGGCCCTAGCTCAGTTGGCTAAATCTTTCCTGTTGCAAGAGGTTGGTCACGAGGTCTAGTCTCCCCCACCCCCGTGGTACCGAAGGGCGTGTCGCGCCAGCGCCGCCGGTCACGTTAAAAAGTTTACCAGGCGCACTGCAGTTTATAGGGGATCGTGCTACCTGATTCCTGTAGTCTAAAAAAAAATTAAATTAAATATTTCATTAAATAAAAATTGTTGGATAAATATTAAATATTAAATATTTCATTATATTTGATAAAACATTTAATTTTTAAACAAACTATCTAATATTATTGTCAAATTAAATAAAAATTGTTTGATAATTGATAAATATTAAATGTTTTATCAAATATTAAATATTAAATGTTTTATGAACTATTAAATATTAAATGTTTTATAATGAATATTTGATAAAAATGTTTTATCCCCATTTGAATGGCATTGACTAAATAATAAAATATTATTATATTTACTTTAGTCATTCAACCTAAAATTGAACAAAATTCTTTTATATTTAATAGTTAAGTTATTGGCATTGTTGTTAGTGTTTACCTTTATCTTTATATTGTTGTTATATCGCTGTTATACTGCTTTTATACTCTTTATCTATGCACATATTGTCATATTGATGTTGTTGCACATATTTGATATTTCAAATTACTCTCTTTCTCTATCTATATATAATATATTTTTTAAAATTCATATATATATATATATGTAATAATAATAATAATAATAATATATATATATATATATTTCGAAAAATTCCTATATCGCCATCCCCCCACCGTCCCCAAAAATCTGCCCTCGGACTGCCGTCCCCGAAACGCGTCCCCTATCGTCCCCCCGTCCCCGTCCCCGTCCCCGAAACGCCGTGGAACATAGTAAATACTTAAATAAACTTTCTTCCAATGCACATCTACTATACTTTCAATGCAAGCTTAAATGGATATCATGTAAGCATAACACATATAAAACGGAAATCTAAGACATTATATCAGGGCAGCAAAGTAGGCACAAGACTTTATTTTCTCAAATCTCAAGTAACAAAGATTACACTTCTAGGACAGCAAGATTGTAGCAAAATAGGCTTACAGCTTAGCGATCAACCAGAATACATTGACACAAGACACAGCAACTGAACAATAACTTGCAGCTAAAAGAGGCATACAAGCTTGCTCTTACACTAAGTGAACAATACTGAATAACAATTAGAAGGCACTAGTAGGCTCAACGTTTTGTTATCACAAGCACAGTTAAAGAAAAATGGGCAAGGCTGCCCTTATTTATACACAAGCAAAGGAGTAGAGAACCCTAAAATCTTCTTCCTTTTACAACTAAGACTTGCCATCATGCAAGCTTTATTTCTAAAACTAAAACAAGATAAGCATCTAACAACCTATGAAGGCATAAAAACAGGGAAGTGCCAACTATTACATCTTGTTTTCATTTCTCTTTCAAAGAATGGATAAGCCTGAGACAGGAATAGAAAGAAAGCGTGAGATTGTAATGTCCCCATCTCAAGCCTGATCTTTTCTGTGACCGTTGGCCTATTCCGGAGACCCATAGGCTAGTCGGAAGGTAAAGTTAGGGTTTCCTATTTTGAAGGATGTTCTGGCTCAGGAGTTGATTGTTTCAATAGCGGATTCTTTCTGGGTTTTCAGAGAGCTTCGCAAGGGTATGTTCTTCTTGGCATTCTGAGCATCTTCAGGAATTTACTATTTTTAGTAAATTCTATTTCTGGCAGTTTTACAGTTGGGTTCGGCATGGTTGACTTCCTACTTCAGTTTGATCAGTTGGCTTGCTCATTTATGGCTTCGGGGCACAATTGGAGAGATAAGTTGAGCTATTTAATTAAAAGTCACGTTTTAATGTTATATTTTGACGTTGACCCCCTTGGCCTAGTCTATTGACTTCATGTTGTTTTGAAAAGTGGTCTTTTGAGGGTGGCGCCTTCATTAAAGATTATTTTATATTTATTAAGGTCAATTTAAGCCTTAAAGTGGGACGCATTGATTTAAGTGAGGAATTTAATTAAAGAAGTCAAATTGAAGGTGTGAAGAAAAGGACGCCATCTCTTGGGATTAGGGTTTGACTCTTAAGAGAAGGTTAGGGTTTCGAGAAGAGTCAACCGAAAGTTATAAAAGGAAGACTTTGATCCTCAATTCAGCATCTTTTCTCTACAGTATTGTTACTCTGCCGGAATGGTATTGGATTGCTTCGAGGAATGAAGGCCTCCTAGCCCGGGCATTGCTTCTTGCTTGCAACACAGCAACTAGTGATGAGATAGCGTAAATTGTGAGTTTTGCATTGGGTTTTGAGCATTGTATTCAGCTTGTGCATTGTTAGATCAGTTTTGCATATTAGTGGTTTTCCAGATATTGCATTGTTTGCTACAGCAGATTCATGTTTTTATTCATAAATCAAAAAACAACAAAAATATTGTTCTGGGTATTATTCCATTCTCATTGCTAGGTCTAGGCGTCATCTTTCTCAAGTTTGCAGATTTTTTAGAGATTGTTGTGTTTTTTAAAAGCAGATCGCCCCTTTCTTGAAGTCGTACCATCTGCTGTGCATTGGGATCTGTGCATAATTAATACATGGCCTTTTGATCTATTTTTAGTGCTCCATCCTAGTCGCCAACATTCTTAGGGAATATTGCATTTTGTTTCAAGTCAATCGGATGAGATAAGAGAGAGATATGAGCATATGAGTGAATCCCTTGGTAGCTGGTTTTAATTTAAAAGTGCAGATTTGTGGAAAAATAGAATTATTATTTTGATCATTGAGAGATTTATTGATTTGGCATCTCTAATCAAGCCACGGAGAGTTCTTATATGATGTAATGCTAATCTTTCAAATTCCTATGCTCTTGTCAGGTGAATGATCTTCTTTTGTAAACTAACAGTAGTACTGGCAGTAATTCTCAATCTTGTTCAATTCTGATTTGTAATGCTCACTTTTCATTGTGGAGTTATTTTGTAATAGTTACATCTCCACCCTATGGTAGCTACTTTCCCAGTTCGGGTTAGAAAGCACATTCTGGGTGTTGAGTCCTTTCAGCAATTCAGTTATTTCTTTCAAGCATTGTTATTTGTAATACTCCACCATATGGTCGCCTCAACTCCATTCTGGATTGGGTAGCACATACTTGGTGTCGAGTTCCCTTTCAGCACTTAGTGTAGAAGACCCTCTGACCATATGCTTGCCATCATCGGCGCCATTCTTGGTTAGAGTTCTTGCATAAGCATTTTTGATTCAGATCCTCTGACCAATGCTCACACCTTGCCCACATCGGGATCCTGGTGTACATTCTGGTTAGAGTTGCTTTAGTAACGTTTTGGTTTAGCTGCTAACCTTAACGGGTGCATTGGTTTGTAATTTGTAATTTGAAAAAAGGAAAAATTTTGGCTCGGAATATTTCAGAGATAAGAATGGAAAGAAAGCTTGGAGAAAGTTGTTGCTTTTAAATCTCAACCACATCCGCCAAAAAGTGGGAAAATGTATCTCTATCAAGAGCATCAATACTATCGATAGCAAAATTCCGCTTTTCCAAGATCTCTACACCTTTTGCAATTGAACTTAAAGAATCTCTCGCACCTTCAGTTGCTTTATTGAATTTTGCTGACATCACTACAACTTGATTCACTCTTCCAGCAATAGGATCACTGCCATGAACAATATTCTGGAACTCGGCTTGTACTTCATTGAGGTCAAAGTAACTACCATCTTCACGACGATACCAACAAGGGATCTCTGAAACAAATTCACTTATGAACTGGAGAATATCAACAACCCTTTGTCTATATGCAGCTAATTCTTCAGATATTCTTTCATATGTCTTCACCTTGAAAAGATTTTGTTCTCTCCATGCAATAATTTGTCTTTTGTGTTCATTTGAAACCACTAAATCATATGTTGTCTTCAAATCTGAAATAATTGTCTCATGCATAGGTATCACCCCTACTATACATTGCTCAAATCCTTGAATCCCTTGGCGTAGGTCATTGACGTTATACCTTAGCTGATATATCTGTGCAAGAACATCTCTGCCTCTGGTGATGAATTCCTCAATCCAATCCCGCATATGCTTCCCATATATCACCAACTGCCTTATCTGTTGTTGATTAGCTGGTGTCTCTAGAATCTGGGGAAACAACTGAGTAGTTTGTGAAGTGTTGTGAAGAAGATTAGAAATATATTGCCTAAGTTGCCGATTTTCAGCCTTGAGGGCAGCCTTATCCTCTCCATCTTTAAGCACTCTATCCTTGAGATTTTTTTTTGCAACATTGAAGAGATTTTCATCTGTGTGCCTAGTGCTTTTGTCAAGATTGGCCTTAATCATTATGAAATCATCAACCTCCACTTCATCAATATTTTTATCCTCTGGAGGCGTAGCAGTCTCAATGATAATTTCACCTTCTGGATTCCTCTCCATATGAGCTAGTTTCTTTGGTTTCTTTACAGGTGCATCTTGGTAAACTCCGTCAAGTTCTACAAAGTTTAGTTGGCATGAAGGCCTCCTCCTCTTCCTTCCTAGGACATTCTATAGCCAAGACGACGTGTCTCTACTAACTTCCTTGGGAGGTTCAGTAGCAACTTCTTCAACTTCTTCATCTTCTAAATCAATATGGATTGGAGAAGACCTCAGCGATGGTAGAGGATCTAGAGATGTGGGCACAACCTTTGCGTCCTTTTGTGGCGTGGGCTCTTCTAGTGGAACTTCAGATACGACTGTCGGCTACTCCTATAGAACTACATTAGAAAAGTCCAACCTTCTCTTTACATTCTTTGTTGTTCTGCTACCCTTCACACCTTTTGGAAGATGACTCATAGCCTTCAATTTTGGTTGTACTCTAGAAGAAGAAAGAAGAGATGATTGCACTATTGGCAGCTCTGCGGCTGGAATAACTCGCTTCCGATTCCTCTTGAGGCCTAAGAAAATCTTGCTATTCTTAATGACTTAGCACGTTCTTTCTTCAACTGAGGTGCACTCCTTGTTGGACCAATTGACTTGTGGAAGTGGTTTTTGCTCAATTTGATTTCAGGTGTACGTCGGAAGAAGTACATCTCCATCATCATCAGACAATCCTTCAATATCTTCTAACAAGCAATCTTTCATTTGATGGAGTGTAAACCTGTTGTTACTGCATCTTCGTACTTCAAACTCATCTTTGCAATTAGACCAGAAATCTTCAAGTGCGAGCACATGAGCATAATTCTAACCAAGACAAGATGCGAAGACACCATGAGGATCGTATGATCGTCTCTCACTGAATGGCTTGAAACCAAATTTAGACAACTCATCACCCATTAACTTAGAATCCGCCAACGATCTGCATCTGTAGATTCCCAACTCAAATGGAAAACTGAAAGCAAGCTTCTTTTGGTTCCGCAAGAACGTGTGAACTTAGGACACTTTCCTTAGAAACTCCACGAAAACCACCTCATCTGAAGGATATCTTGGCAACATGACTAGAGCACTTGAGAAGCCATACACTCTGATGTAGGAGAATGTAGGAAATTGGATGAACCAATCTTCCCACTTTGCCATTGCTACCCTGGCAATTGATGAAATACGTACATGCAACTCGTTATCTAGGTCTCTCACCGTATACATCAAGAATGCCACATTCACCCTTCTGTAATGATGCGCTAACTCTGAAAACTCCAGTTGAGGGTAATGATTATAAACATGCTGCACATCTAGAGTTGCTAAGGTATTCAATCCTCTGAATTTTCCTTGAAAAGCCACTAGGTAGACTAGATATGAAATCATGTGGAACTCATGGATTTTGAAATATTCAATTATTTGTTGGTGAAGACTATCGCAGATCAAGGTTGGCCAGTCGTACAATTTTGTTTTCTTCATGATATGAAAGATGACATAGAACATCCAAGGCTGGAATTTTGTAGCTTCTGGTTGACCAGTGACTCGGTTGAGCAGAATGATCATTATTGCAAATTCCTCCTTGAATTCTCCACGCCCGATGCTCTTTGGCAAAGTGTTATTCTTTTCTTTCAGCCATCTTTGTGCAACTTTCTTGCAGTATTTCTCCTTGTGCATGTCCCACATCTTTTCACATTCTTCAATGGAGATGGTCAAACTTTTAGACCAAGGTGGTATTAAAAAGCATTTTTCAATCATGTCTGGCTTGATGCTACAAACCACTCTTCCATCTGTTGATTGAATTTCCCGTGTTGCTAGATTGCAATGCTTGACACAAGCAATTACAAACTCTAGACTTTGTACTAAGACAAGAATTGATGCTGCTGCAAGTAATCCAGAATGACCAAGGTCTCTAATTGAAACATTGCCTGCGTCTTCCAAAGCACGCAAATTGAACACTAGTATGATATGATGCAAGTCAATTTCAGCAATTTTGATGAAATAATGATATAGCATTAATTTGGTCTTGAATTCGATGGGAGAGTACATACCGAAAATCTTGAAGATTGACTGTAAACTTGACTATGTTTGGACAAGTTTTGCACAAACCCTAAATTTAGCTTACTAGTTTTTCTTCTTGGAACAGGGAGATTTTTCAAAAAAAAATCTGAGATATGGATTTTGTAGAGAATCTCGTTGCAAGAGGACCTAGATTGCTTGGTTTTCAAAATTGTTGATGGCTGGTTGAAAAACTGAAACCCTAATTTATGATTTTTTTTTTTTAAAAGCTAAGAGCTGGGTTTTGTGCGACATCACATTTTGTATGAACCCAGTTGATCAAATTTTGAAAATATTGAAGATTTCTTGGACATGCAAGAAAAAAGCAATTTCTTGAAAGTTGAAAAATTTTCCAAAATTGTTGACAATCATGAACCAAGCTGACCCAGATTGCTGAAATTTGAAAAAGATGACCCCCTCCTCAAAATTGATGCCCTGGAAAAATAAAGCATGAAAAAGGAAGCCTCTGTGTGAGCTGATCAAGAAAATATTAACTCTGAAAAATCTCCAAGTTTTGGCCTCTGAATCTTGAATTGAATAAAATTTTATGTTTCTTCTTCCCTTGCCTTGGACGCCACCTGCAAAAATTGTGAAGAATGAACGCAAAGGCATCCTATTCTACGTTGAAAACTCGTTTTATTCTCCAACTTTAAAACTTCTTGAATCCAATCCTGAGCAGGTGCATCGAACTTGGACAATTTTTGATGTTCAAAGATAAAATTTGGAAAAAATTGGTTAAGGCATTGAGCCTTGGGCGCCTTTCTTGCCTAGGGGCGTTTTTCTTCTTCAGACTTAGCCAATTTTCATGAAATTCCAACTTTTGCCTGAGTTTTGACCTCAGTTTGATCTTGATTTCAGCACGTCAGATTGATCCTGTGAACTGGTTGATGATCTCGTTGCGAAGCTTGATTGAATTTGACGAGATTATCCTGGAGGCAACTTTGGAGAAAAATATTATCTTGAGCTTCAAAATGCTAGGCTCCCCTAGCTACCTGGGGTGTCCAGAGTACCCAGAGTTAGAATATTTTCTAATAATTTCATGATTTCCAGTTTGTCATTTGCCAAGACTTCTCTGTTCGATCTGAGATTCTGGTTGACTAACTGATTAGATGACTATGCTGATGGATTTACTACGAACCCTGTTGGATTCTGAGCAACATTATCTAGGATGAGTAAACCCTAATTCCATCGTTTGACCTCTTTAAAAACTGCGTGCCCCTGGCTACCCAACGCGCCCATGCTTGGCAATGTTAGTTTTTATTTTGCAAACTTCAGATTTTCGCTTCATTCCTTATGTTCACCACTTCATGCTTCAATTGTCGAGATGGAAAAATGGCTTAAGGCACAGAATCCTAGGCGCCTAGAATGGGCAGGGGCACCTGAACACTCCAGTGTTTGTCAAAATTTTGCAATTTGCAAGATTCTCCACCCTCCATTCTCCATTCTTTGTTCTTCAATCATTTGTTGCAGCATCTTGATCTGTACAGTGCTTGATACCTTGAATTTGACACTTGGTAGTTGAGCAACCTCCATTAATGACCTTGGAGCTCTTGAAACAACTTCTGAAAAAGCAGAATAGACCCACTAGGGCAAAACTGATCTTTTGATGATTCTGACTGGACTAGGCTGATAAGGAAGTATTTTAAGCCAATCAAAATCAGTTTGAACCCTGGAAGCCATACTTTCTAGTTTTAGAAAATTTTGCCAATATATTTAGGGCCAAAAAACTGAGATTTGGGTTTTGTAGACTAGGTCGCTCTGAGCAGACCCAGATCGTCAAATTTTGAAAATTTCGAGTTTTTGACCCTCATGCAAGACATGCAAATTCCCAATTTTGACCTTTTTGACGATTTTAAAAAGACTTTTGACCATTTCTTCAAAATGCCTAAGTGTAGCAAAAATTTTAATTAAGGGTACAACACTATTACAATGAGCAAGAACTAAAGAAGACAAAAGAGCTCGACGCCATGTCATCTGCAACACTTACCCATTCTGCAACGCCATGAATGTTGCAACACCTCTCTCATCTTCCCAACTCTGATCCATGAGGCTCCACAAGTGGGTTTTAATGTGTTTCCACATATTTCCAAGGAAAAGAGTGGTGTCTGTATCTCCCTTTCATCTACAAACCCCTTTTTTGTCAGGAAACACCTCCAAGACGTGTTTTAGATTTTCTTCTTTCCTTCATCAAATTCATCAATGCGTTGTATTGCAAGCATGGGGAATGTTCTTTCAAAGGGTTCATAGTTCCAATTTTGTGTGTTGATATGTTGGCTTTGTAATGATTTAGGTTAATCCCAAGTATGTAATGATGCTTGTAACTATTGTAGAATGGATGATTAATGGAAAATTTGACTTTGATTGAGTGTCTCCCTATGCATGGCGTATGTTTTTGTATGTGTTTTTAATTAGTTAGCCAAGGAGATGACTATAAAATTCTCATAAAACTTTCGCAAGATATTTTTTTAGAACAATAAAGGAGATGTATGGGTATGTGCATGGATTACTTGTTTTTTGTCCCCACTATCCTCAACACACTCAAAAATCATAAATTTAAAGATCTTTCAATTTTCTTTAGTTCAGTTTGTTCTACTACCATGTTTGAATGTCTATAACATTTAAGGGGTTACCATAAAACACATCCATTGACACCTATATGGCAAGTTATTTGTTAATAAGGTGCTAAGCCTTACACGTCCAAACTAGCACATTGGTATATTGTGACACTAGCATTGGGATACACTATGCAATGGGTATAGTTTGTTGTAAGGGAGTGTTTAGTCTTCCAATCATCAACCCAACAGCTCATGGAAACCCCCCTTGGTCTTGCAAAGCCAAAAGTAAAGGAGGTCTTACCCACATCAAGCATTGGTCCTTAGTTGCCCAACCTAAAAACAAGTTTGTGGTGATCTTCCCAAGTTTGACACCCCTGGTACTTGGGAGATTATTAGACCTTAGGGATTTGGGGTCTATAGCTCAGATCACCAACAAGCCCAAAGGCCACCAAATATCTAATAATAGACACAACAATAAGATATAAAAATAAACATTGAGTGGACCTCCTATGACTACATTTCATCTAGGATATCATTATCAAAATCATCTCTAACTCTAAGTCACTACCAATTTCAAATTGTGACTCATAATGGGATCGTAACCAACTCTTGTTACACCTCTTCTCCTCATTGATCTTCCTAGCATCTTCAAGACATACAACTAAAGTTTTTCAATACTAACAAGTTTATCAATTTTGAAGTCACAAAGCACTATGAATTGTAACTAACTTCTCCACTTGTCTAGAAGCAAGCCTACTCCACTTGACGAAGTAGATGAAGATGTATGTAGCTAAATCCCTCCCTACAACAAGAAAACTGACTCCCTATGGGAATAGGCAAGTGGCAAGCATCCTTAGTACCATTATAGCTTTCCCATGTCATGTCCACCAATCAACAAGGTCTTTTTGAGCAACAACAACCTTATTTGTCCTAACCTCTAGTCTACTAAATCTTAGGCCATGACAATTGACAAATGTAGTCAGCTACTTTTGAAGCCTAAATGCATCCTTACTGTTATACATCTTCCCAAGAACCTCCATAAACACTTCCTTCACTCCAACATTATCAATAGGAAGCACTCTATTACCCTATGTGCATAACACTTAGGTTTAAGAACATAGGCTGCCATATGAAGTGGGTTGTTCACTACATTCCATGTACACGTCATTAAAAGCAAGGTTGGAAAACTCATCCGGACTCACTGCGGACTCGACAAACTCGGGAGTCCTCAAGCTGGCCGAGTCAACTCGGCATGGACTCGAGAGTCAAGTCCAGGAGAGTCCCTGGATGGGACTTACGAGTCCAACAGTGGGGAGTTCACTACATTCCATGTACATGTCATTAAAAAAAAGGTTAGAAAACTCGTTCAGACTCACCGCAGACTCGAGGGACTCGAGAGTCCTCAAGGTGGCCAAGTCAACTCGGCATGGACTCGGGAGTCGAGTCTAGGAGAGTCCCTACATGGGACTCGCGAGTCCTGAGGTTGGACTCACGAGTCCCGTGCAAGGACTCTCCTAGACGGCTGGGACGTCAAAATGGGGTTTTAAAACCTCTTTTTTTTTCCTCATTTCACTCCTCTACTTTGCCAAAAACAAGTCTGCAACTTGAAATGAGGTTGGAAGAAGCCGAGAAGACGAGCTAAGGAGATCATAATAGAGCCAGGTAAGTGATTTAGCTTCTTTTTTTGTTTTCTTCAAATGAAAATCAGAAAAATCAAGAAAAATAAAGGGAAGTGCTGTCAAATTTTTTTCTATTTCCCTTAATAGCCTAATTCCTAGTATTTCTAACTTGGTTTTGCATTCTATGTTTTTGCAAATGTTTTAATCTCATTTATTTGCTGATTTTTTACCAAACCCTAGCTGATTTTTATTTTCATGTTGAACCTATGTTCCACCAAGTTTCCAAAACGGAGGGACGGCGGAATGGTGGGACGTGTTTCGGGGACAGCATTTGTTTAGGGGATTTTTGGGGACGAGGGGACGGCTATATATATATGTAGTAAAAATATAGGGAAATTTCAGATATTCATGAGTAATGATAATCATAACAATGAACATTGATAAAGGTGCAAATGTAATCACCAATCATATTGACATATACATTTTAGAGTCGAACAAATCAATACAACTACTTAATTGCTTCCATAATTCACGTCAAACAATAAATGTGCATATGATATAAAATTTTAAAAATAAAATGCCCAAAGGCTACAAGTTTGAACTACAAATGTCAAAATGACAAAGTCACAAATGTCCAAACCATAGTAATAAAAAGTATGATGGCTGCCTCTACTTGACATTTGCCAACATTGCATCAAAATCAAACTCAAAGTCTGAGTCACTGCCAATTTTTCTCTTGCTCACTTGCCTCTTAGCTGCAATTTTTTTTTGGAATTTAAAAATTAACTCAAATGGCTTTGAAAGCAAGTTTTATGTTTCATTTTAGGCTTGGGAGGGTGTGGGTCCAATTAGAAACAATAAAAAAATAAGCATTTTTAGTTTCAAAGTTTTTTTTTTTTTGGTAAAAACTTGCTGGAAAAAAGGGGACAGTTGGCTGTCCCCAGGACGGTTAGGGCGTCCCCTAACCGTCCAGGGGACGGCGGGTCGTCCCCTTGCCATCCCCGAGACGTCTCAGCCAATCGGGGATGTTTCAAAAAAAAAGGGGACTTTTTGGGGACGGCTGTCAGCCGTCCCCTAAGCGCCCCTTGTCCCTGAGATGTCCCCGGTACGAGTACAAGGGGCAAAAGGGTAGGGGACGCGTCCCCGTGTTTCCTTGTGTTGAACTTGAAACAACAATGTCATCTTCAAACCCAAGGAGAATGAGAAAAGACCTTGCATGGAAGTATGGGATACCAGGAAATAAAAAGGGTGAGGTGACATGTATCGAATACAACAAATGGATGATAAGAGGAATAAACAGATTAAACTACCACCTTGCAAGAATATCTGGCCAAAATGTGGATGTATGCCCTAACTCCACTCTTGAGATGGTTAGAGAGATGAAGGCCCTTCTTGCTAAGTATGAGATGAAAAAAGATGAAAGACAAAGAAACAAAGGATGCACTAGCAGCAGCAATGAGTGGGTCCACTTCTACACCATCTAGGCCCCATGGCACCCCAAGTCCAAGCATCCGTCACCCACATTCATCTTTTGGTGAGAGTCTTGAGGGTTCTTTCTCTACTGCTACTACTAGTGCTAGCCAAGGTCCTTCATCAGGACCAAATTTCTTTATTCCACACAATGTTTTAGGAGCACAACCTTCACTTGAAGGTACCGATTGGAATAAGGAAAAGCATCATGAAGCTAGGATGGCAGCAGCAAACTTTTGGTACTACAATAATTTACCTTTCAATGTGGCAAGTAGCCCATATTGGGAAGGTTTGGTGAATGCCCTTGCAGTTGCAGGTAAGGGTTTAAGACCCCAATAACTAAATATTTGAGTGGGCCATTGCTAGAGGAAGCTGTAAAGAATACACGGCTTGTGGTTGATGAGAAAAATAAATTTTGGCAATGAAAACACCGCAGCATTTTATTTGATGGGTGGACAGATGGATGGAATAGGACTCTCCTAAATTTTTGAGTGGCCTCTTATGGTGGATTGGTGTTTCTAAAGTCAATAGATGCCTCCAATGAAGTTACTATGGCCAAAGAGACCATTTCACATTACTATGGCAGCAACAAAAGAAAATATGAAATCATTTGGCGCATCATTGATCGGAGATGGACAAACCAACTCCACCAATTGATACATGCCTTTGCCTACTTCTTGAACCCGAAGTTCTACTTCTCTGACACATTTAAGGCTGATGAGGAGATCATGGCAAGTCTTGTCGCATGCATCAATAAGATGGTGCCTAATCGTGAGATGAGAGATAGGGTGCTTGATGAGTTGGAGGTGAGATTTGTTACATCTTATTTATGAATTTGCAATGTTGACTATCTATGAATTTTCTATATTTCATTTAATTTTATTTTTATCTATTCAAGGTCTACAAGGGTGCAGAGGGGAGACTCTTTTCCTCACAACAAGCAATTGAAAGGAGAGGAAAACAACAACTAGGTAAAAGAAATTGTTCAATAGCATACTATAAGATGAAATTAGAAACTCGATTCTTACATTTTTTACTTTATTCTAAATACTTATATTTTTTAAATGTGTTTTTGTAGATTTATCATGGGAGAACTATGGTGCTAGCACGCCAAATCTTCAAAAGTTAGCCATCTATGTCTTGTCGCAATCATGTAGTGCTTTTGGGTGTGAACATAATTGGAGTTTATTTGAGAACATTCACACAAAGAAGAGAAACCAGTTGACCCAACAGCGCATAAATGATTTAGTTTTTGTTCAATACAACCCTTTGCCTTCGAACTAGAAAGGTGGAGGGTGTTTCACATGAGTCCATCAACTTGGATGATATTGATCCATAAGGTGAATGGACTATTGATGAACAAAATGATGATGTTGATGTCTTCCTCACTGATGAGGATCTTGCTGAATTGGAGAGAGCAGTAGCAGAAGAAGAAGCAGTAGGATTGGAAGAAAAGGTGGAGGACAAAGACACTTTTGAAGAGCAACAAACCACTCCTCAATCTCCACATTTGGATATTGTAGCACCTACTAGTTCTAGGCCTACAAAATTGACTTCCATTAGGAGGGGAAAGTGGAAGATATAGCTTATATTTGGTTGTTAATGTTTTCCTCATTTTGACATATGATTATATGTAAACATTTATAAACTTATGATGTTGGTATACATTTGAAAGTTTGAAACTATGAGTATGAATGATAAAATTTCAATTATTGAGTGTTTGATGATCATATGACATGTGTAATCTTTGAATTATGACAAATTGATAATCAAATTAGGCACTTGTGTTCTCTAAATGCATTAATTTCTTTTTTTTTTTTAAACCTACAATTTTTTTTTGCCGAGTCCTGGCCGAGTTTTTTCCCAAGTCCCGAGTTCAAGTCCTATTTTGGGCTGCCGAGTCTACACCAAGTCCAAGTTTTCCAACATTGATTAAAAGTATTAGTGTTTTATTTTGTTTCTTTCAAAACAAGAAGAAAAGAACAATGTGTAAAAATAAACCTTTCTTCAAATTAGAAGTAAAGCTCTCTTATAACAAAATGTAATGTTCCCTTTTTCGGAGTGGACACAATTTTCAAACTTAGGGATTTTTGATGTGTTGGCGTAAAAACTAACACCTCTGGAGTGCAAGTTCGTACGAACAACTATGCACACTGCGTAATGAGTGCTCTTCAAATTAGGAGGGGAAGCTCCCTCGTATGCTGGAATGCGTGGAAAAGAAAAGTAATCTAAGTCCTATCTTTTTGTTCTCAGTTGGAAGAGGCACAAGGTTAAGGAAACCAAGAACGTTGCAGCTAAGGATTTTCTAGTTTCGCAAATCATTAACTACAACTAAACTAACTACTTTAAATCTATCCAGTTCCCTCAAGAAAATAGAGCATGAGGAAATGGAGCAAGAATGTTTTATACGATAAACATCAGGTACAGTCTCAAAACGTGAACGCGAGGTGGGCTCAACTATTTGCTTGGCTGAATAGGTTTATTATCACACACATCATACGATAAGCTTTAAGTACAGATTCTCAACGTGAAGGCAAGGTGGGCACAACTATTTGCTCAATCTGAATAGGCTTATTAGAAACACAACACAAAGGATAGCCAACTAGGACAGTAAATTACATAGACGAAACACACATACAATTTACGATCGAACTACCCACTATATCTAACTAAGATAAGCATTCTCCATAATAACTGCATGAAACCCGAGTGGCATAACAATTCATCATCATAATAGATACTCGTGAACAGATACAGAATAAGCAATATTACAAGCAAGGTGGGCACAACATATATTACTCTCTCGTGCAAAAGTTATTTACAAATGAGCTGAAAACTCTTATTTATAGACATCAAAAGGTGTAGAGAACCCTAAAATCACCTTGAGTCAACTGCAATCTCGCAAGCATGCGAGATTTTATTGCTAAAACCTAATAAAGCAAACTATACAGTTAACTGGAAAGCTACCATTACTTAACCGGTACATTTAATCTAAATGGACAATGTGCAAGCATGCACGTTCTTATTGAAAGCAAGTTAACTGGAGCACTACCATCAGTTAACGAAAAACCTAAATGAAAGCCTAACTCCTACGAAGATAATCCCAAGGAAGAGATGTGAATGAATGAAATCAGCAAGAAGAACTCAAGACTAAAAGTCAAGTTAACTGTTGCTCTTGACTCTTTCCTTAAAACTAACTGTAGGTCACAACTGACTAATTACTCCCATTCATCACAGTCTATCACCTCATCCAGGAATTGATTGATTGCCCCATCCTCTGGTACTTTGACGCTGTCTACGATGATAACCTGCCTTTTCAACTCTTTGTCACCATCCCTAATCGCTTGCATGCATTGTCTAACCTCTTCAGCTGCATTTTTTTAACTAGTTCTCATCACTGAGAAGTGATCCAACTTGATTGCCACGGGATCTCTATCAAGATATCACGAACAATCTTTTGGAACTCAGTTTGCACAGCCTTGAGATCAACATAGGTACCATCTTCACGAAGATAATGGCACTGAATCTAAGTGACTATGGCGGCTCCGTAAATGGAGTAATGACCTCTGTTCCTTTTGCAGCTTAATGCTTCTGATGTTTTTTTTTATTCTTCTCAATGAAAGAGTGTTGCATGACGAAACCACGAAGCTTGACTGCGAACACTCTAATTGCGAAATACACACGAACTCGTTGCACATGCAAAATTCCAACGGTGTCCAACCCTCTAAACTGGCCTTTGAAGATTATCAGCAATACGAGATATGAAACCATGTGGACTTTGAGCATCTACGCCTGTCAAATTGTCCGAATCAACCCTTCGGATGCACTTGATGCAAATTTGTGTCAGTCATTCTAAGGAAATCATGAATTAAGACCGATTTGGTCTTGAATTTAGTTTGGTTGAACTGCATTCTGAAAAACTCGCCTATTGACTATGAACATGCCTATATTCTGACAACTTTCTGAAAAGGTTGAAAAAGCTCTGGACAAGGCTAAAAATAACTTGTTGCGGTTAAAAAATTTGGAATTTTTCTGAAACGTGGGTTTTGTGCAGAATCAAATTCTAAGCAGACCCAGATCAATAAAAATTCAAAAAAGTGAGTTCATGCGAAGACTTTTCAATCGAGAAAAGTAGGGGTTCTAGAGCTCACTCGGGGGAATTTTTCCAGAGAAAATCTAGAACATAGGTTTTGTAGACAACGGAACTCTAAGGCAACCCAGATAGCTTGATTTTGAAAAAGAAGTGTTTTTGACCCACATGCAAAAAAAACCTCGGAAAAAACCACAGAGCTTTAGAATAAAGCTACGGGGCAATTTTCTCGAAAAAAATCTAAGACATGGGTTTTGCTACTGATGCTGAAGTATGTGAATGCAAATGATCAGATTTTGAATATATTGTTGTTTTCTTTGACATGCGAAGAATACCTAAGACGAGAATAGAAGAAATTAGACAGAAGATAGAAGTTTTTTTTTGTTTATTCTGCTTCTATAGAAAATCACCTATGCTTGACTAAGATTCGATGAAACCTGCATGCAAATGAAAAATGAAGTCTGGAATATCCTTCCTCTAAACAAACTGAATCCGTTGCTACGAAGAACACTTAAATCTGACACTTGTAGTAACTTCAAATCTTTGTTTGCTCAAGAAAGGCGCATTTCCTCTTGCTTGCAATGATGAATAATGGACGCCTAAGTCTAAATAAATAAGAATTCATTATCAAAGGCGTGATAAATGCTTGCTTTTCCTAAAAATGGCGCTTGTCTTCTAATTGGTCCTTCAAAACCAACACCTAGCCTGAGATTGGATTTCAAAATAATTAACTAAATGAACAATATGCCCAAAATAAAGCGGCATCCTTAATATCTTTAGTTAAGACTTGACATGCAATTTAGTTAAGTCAACATGCAACTCAATTAAGTCAACATGCAACAAAGAAACTCAACATGCAAGCCAGTTAACTAAACATGAAAACTAGTTAACTCGACATGCAAGACTAAAAAAGCACCTGACATGCAAAGTAGTTAACTGAACATGCAAACCCAGAAATCATCCACTTTAACTCAAAGTCAAATTTCAAATATTAAAATAATATTAAAAATCCTTTTATAGGGCGCACAAATCATCTTGAGTTTGAAAATTCAATCTTTGACTTTTGGCGTTTTTCCAGACTTGGCCATTTTTCATGAAAATTCGATCTTGAACCCTCTCTGGGGCCTCTATTCAACCCTTGACTCTGATTGACTGACATCACCGATTGACTGGCTGACAATTGCATTACAGAGCAAGATAAAAACTAACCAAATCCCTCCCTAAGACTGCAAACCATAAAACTAAGATCTGAGGGCTCAAAAATCCAAGCGCCCTTTGCAAAAGTTGCGCTTTTTCTCAAACTTGGCCATATTTTCATCATCTTCACTCCGTACGAAGGTAAACTTCAACCCTTCATAACTTTTGTTTGGCAAAACTTCAGGACTAAATAATTGGCTCATTGCAGAGCTAGCTCCATTCCACACAACAACTTCAAGAGAGCACTTCCTTTGAAAACATCATCTGGAGGTTGAAAATCAAGGGTGCCTTTCTCAAAATGTGCTCCTTTTACTCTAGAGATAGCCATTTTTTCAACTGGCTAAAAATATCACTAAACCTCCGACTGCAGGCTGTTGAGTCATCTTCTGATCTAACGGAGACGAGCAACGGAGAGATGAACATAACATGGACAGGATAACCATCTGAGATCTCCAAAAAAGAGGCATTTAAGGTTCCAAAAGCTTGGGAGCCTTTTGAAAAATGTGCTCTTTTGCTTTTCCCTCAGACCTTCTGACCATGATTTAACCCCGAATTCGTCTCGTGTTTCCAGCTTCTCAGCAACTCCGATTGACATGCTAACGGATGCAATGCAAAGACAGACTAGGCGTGAAACAAACCTCAAAGATGTCATTTAATCAAAAGCCTTGATCTGGTTCCTCAAAAAGATGGGTGCCCCTAGCTTAGAGGTGCACTTCTCCTTCCAGTGTTAGCCATTTTTTCACTCTTCTCGTTACTCATTGAATCTCCCATAACAGGTGCTAAACATGTCCTGCTGACTGGCTGGATAGCTCATCGCAAAGCTGACAGGATCCCGGACAAATGTTCTTGGAAGTGATAAACCTTAAAAACTGAATCCGAGCCTCTAAAAGCTAGGGCTCCTTTTTCAAAAAGTGCTCTTTGCTCCAAAGTTAGAAAAATTTGATGATTTTCATTCCGATTTTGAATTTTCCCAAAATTCTCCAGTATCTTCATGACATCAAACTGACTCACAGTCCATACTTGAATTGCCCAAAAACACACTTCTGACATCATTTAACAAGGTTTAAATAATTTTAAGCAAAATGCCTTAGTGAAGCAAAAAAATTGGTTTGGGTACAACATGATGGACAACTGGAGCTTGGCAAATAATTTTCCATAATTTAATATCATTTTTGGAGGCATCAAAATAATTTAATTATGTTTGCCAAAGGAGGACGTCCTATTTGGAGGTTAAAAGAGGTCCAAAATGAAATAAAATAATATTATTTTAATTCTTTGAGTGGGGTGCTCCAAAAAGGACAATAAAACATATTTAATTCAAATATTTAAATTAAGTTTTGGGTGCCTAACTTGTCTTAGGGGGTCGGCCCTCATGAGGAATAAAAATAAATAAAAAAATATAGAGAATATACCTAGGTCAGCCAGCTTGTGAGGAGAAGGAAAAACAAGTATAAATATAAGGTCTTTGAGCCATTTCAAATCATCATTCAGCATATTATCTTATTCCTTTTGGTCTGCAATTTATTTGCATCATATTCCAAGGATAAAAACCCTTGTGAATTGTGGGTGAGTTGGACGAAAACCTAGCTCATCTTGGGAGGACTTTATAATGGAGGTCTACTTGTGCTTCAATGGTGTTTTGTGAAGGATTAACAGCTGGAAAGAATACTCAGATTTGTAGATCAGATTGAGCAACATTTTTAAGGGCAGATTTTGCATTGTTTTGCCCTAGGGTTTCACCCTAGAGAGGAGCGCTACATTTGGAGGAGAGGTGACTTGGCTTTGAGAGGGCAATTTGGCATTTGGAGGTCATTTTTGTGCATTGCAAGGGTCTCAAACCCTCATTCTCAAACCAGCAGGCTAGCGCACCCTTTTTGGTAGGGCTTTCAGGCATTATCATTCATATTTTGCATTCATTTTGGCATCTTAGCATAGCTGGAATAGTTCGCCCGGCCAGGGCACATTTGGAGCAGCATTTTCTGTGCATTTGGTATGTATTTAGACCTGATTTGTAGCAGCAAATTTCTGTGTTAATTCTGGGCATGTTTGAGCCCATTTTGTGATGTACTTTGCATGGACAATAATTCTGATTTGTAGCAGTAGTTGGGACAATTTGAAATCAGACTTCTTTCGTGTATTTGGGAGTATTCTATTGTTGTTTCATTGCTGGTTATGATCGTGAATGAAAGATAAATATATTTGCTTTATTGTTGAGTATTTGGAAGCATATATGTTCATTGTTCATGCTTGTTTGAAATAAGAAAATTTAAGTCAGAATTTAGCATTTTCAGCAGAAAATAGAAGTGCAGAAATTTAGGGCAGAATTCTGAGTTTTAAATCAGATTTGAAAAATCAGAAAATTAGGGTAAAAATTAGAACCTTAAAATCAGAAAAATAGCAAATATCTTGTGTGGGATATTTCACAAAAACATAAACTAAAACACTAGAACTCCAAACTATGGAAATAATGTCTTTTTGGTTCTCCAGTATGGGCACAAAGATAAACAGCTCTTCCAAACAAGACGAGACTTTATAATCTTTCACTTGATGCTAATGGCCTAACCTATGACAACTAACACATGATCATGCTTTCTAGCTAAAAGCAAAGCAAAGACCAAAAAGAATGAGTACACACAAGAATTGAATTGGAAATGAATACAAAATGCTATGAGTTAAATATTGGAGATTTGCATAAAAACCTATAGAGACTCAAATTAATAAAGATTGAAATACAAAGACTAGAATAATCATTAAACTTTATTCAACTCACAAAATCACTTATACATGCCAACACAAATCATCTTGAACAACAATTTCAGCATCAAGTAGGCATAAAATTACTATTAGCTTCTAATCAAAATGCATAAAGCACTTATTTATAAGTGTTTACAAAAGGATTTGCATGCTCATGCAATGCAATTTATTCAACATAAGTACAAAAGTAAATATTTAAAGTTTTATGTTGAAAATAGAAAGCTTGCACACAAAGCAATCATTAAACACAAAATTGTCTAAAAATGGAACTTCTAAAATAAGAAAATCTTCAAATCAGTTTCAGCTCAATATGTGAAGTCCAAAGATGACATTCTCTAATATTATCTAAAAATCTATCTCCCAAGAAAAGTAATGGCTAAAATAGCCAATTTGAAATGTTCACAACTCCTTTCAACAACTTGGATGCACAAGAGTGGCTTCCTCATTCTGAAATCAATAGGATACTAGAAAAAGCTTGCAACCCTAATAACAATTTTGTCAAATCCCCAAACAATCTTGGTGAATTATATCCTAAGACATAGCAAAAAAATTAGGGGTGGGTTAGTTTTGAATTCATTCATACAAAAAATTATAAAAATCATAAATACATGTACTTACGGCGTAAAAAACAAGAATTAAGTTCAATATTTAAACATATTATATTAAATTATATTATATTAAATTTAAACATATTATATTAAATTAAAAATATTGAAATTTAGCAGTTCACGACATAGTGTGATGGTTAAATCATGGTATTGTTGTTGTAGCCACCAAGGTTCAAACCTCTATTGGACCATTGTATAACGGGCATTGTGCCCTCATTGATCCATTGTGCTTGGGAGTTTGAACATTCACATTGATGTTGTTGGCATTCATGCCAATCACTTAGTGCTCTAAACTTTCACTAGGTTGGTGTGCTCGCAAGCTTTGTGCCCTTGTTGGGATGAGGTCCCCCATTTGCAGCCTCACCTAACTCAAGACAAACTAAAAATTCCCATGTTACCAATCAAAAAAATTATATTGAAATTTAAATATAATTGTATAAAATTTAAAAAATATTTAAGACCAATATATTCTATTTGATCTAATAAAATATGAGTAAGTTCTTGTAGATTGCAGCACAAAATTGTATCAGGCATATGGATTGCAATGCACAATCTAAAAGTTGAGAATATGAAGGTCTTTATCGAGGATCTTGAGGCACTTAGTGCTCTACTCTACCTACAACCACAAAACATATACCTCCCTCATGCTACCCTACATGGTGTCGTCATTGTGCAAAATGGGCCAAATGTGTGCAGAGTGTCTATATGTTTGCAACTTGTCAAAGCAACACACCACCAACCACACATCCACCACAGGCATTGCGATACATTCAACCACCATTGAGCAACATTGGTTCTCTACCACAAACACCCAAGCATAACACCCACATAAACAAAAGCAAACAAACCAACACTCAAACAAAGAAAAAAATTAAAACCATCTTTTTCAAACGAGTTCACCCCAATATATATTTGAGTCCTACAAAGGGGGCCCAAACTTAATAGAGGTCACCCTACAACTGAACCTACTAAATCCAAGTCTGTTTTGTAGGTCCCAGATGGCCCTAGAAGGGATTTGAACTAGGATTTGGGCCAAGATCAAACTAGACCTAGATCCAAGGGTTTTCCTAGATGAAGCAATAACTCAGCTTGAATCTAATATAAACGCTTCCTTTCACTAAAAATAAAACTCAAACCCTAGTTGCCTCAATGTTGTAGAGACCCTAGACCACGACAAATGTGAAAACTTAAGTTACAAATGCAACACAATATTCTTGTGATTAAAAATTGATCACAAAACCTTATGCACCATCATGTAGAATTGAGGATGAAGATGAAACCCTAGGCAACTAGAGAAGGATGTTGAATATTGTTGTCAATCTTTGAAAAATTGTTGTATCACTATGGAGGCCTTGAAAGCTTGGAAACTTACAAAAGCCTTTGAGAATAATGGCAAAACAATGACACACATTTGCAAAGTCTGCAATATGGCACAAAGAAACCCTTTCTTTGACAAAAGATGGCTATCCAACCTGCTGAAAATGGCTTCTAAACCTAACAATGGTGTGAGAAACCCTAGTTTCCCCTGATTCTGATTCTGACTGAGTTTTGGTTTGTTTTTGCAATTTTTGATTTCTTTTGACGTTTTTGAGGGTTTTGTGCAATAAATGAAGATGGCGATTTTTGCAAGTAATACAAAATAAATGCAATAAAATAATGTATCTCTGAGAACTACAGAATCTATAGCAAATATTGAAGCTTGTCTAATATAAAGTTTGCTGAAGATGATTACAATATGACCCAGTTGCATGCAAATGAAAATACAATAAATTTGCAATATTAAAAGGAACCTGATTTCAGCCGCCCTAAAGAATAAATCAGATTTGTACGGCCTTCAAATGATAGTCCTTCCCTAGCCAGATGATGTATAAAGCTTCCCAAATGCTAGGCGCCCTCCCCTGTGAAGTTAGAATGCACAAAGGCAAGCGATCTGCTCTTGAAGGGAAAAATGTCAGTTCTGGTACAGTACGGCCTGACAGAAGTACGGCCAGAAATACAGCAGCAACAATACACAAAAGTACGGCTCCCTTTAATGCCTCCAGAATGTCAAGGAATAGGCGCCAAGATTTCCAAAGTGCTCCAGATGAAAACTTATGATGAAACAACGCTTCCTCTGGAGATTACGCCCTTCCACAGATGGTACGGCCTGGTACAAAATGTACGGCCAGATCAGAACAGCAAGTAATGTTTGTACGGCTTCCTTTAATCAATGTCTGGACCTCTGAATAAGGTGCGCCCTGATTGATGGATGTCCTCTGGACAGAATAAAACTTCTCTGTAAACCCTGAATGAAATATTCTCTGTTGAAACTCTGTAATTTCTTCTGGATGAAGAAATCCCTCTGCCTGGCAATAAATCGGATGTTATTTCACATCCTTTGAATCGCTCCCACTGGAGATGGCTCGTTCTCCAATGTATCGAGACGAAACCCTAAGGCTTCCGTTCTCTGACGAAGTCTTGATCAAATTCTGATTCTCAAATGTCATAATGGCCCAAATCCCAATGCAAAACCTCTTTATTGCACAAAAGTGCGATTTCCTTAATAATAGGGATTTAATAAAATATTGACTTTTAATTCTTTTATTATTTCAATAGTTCTCCCAAAATTATAATAAAATATAATTTGGCCCCTCGATGATGGCACCCCTCAAGAATAAATCACTTGTTATAATTTAATTTTATAACTTTATATTATATCATTAATTAATATTTAATTAATATAATTTATCTAATGATCATCCGAACTTCATTTTCCTGCGCCACCCTGCTAAAAATAGCGGTGGTCCCCTGCCCCAGGAGGCGCTAAAAATAGCGCAACTCAATGTGTCTCGAGAGCGAAAGCCAATAATGCCCAATCTGGCGAAAGCCAATTGACCTCTAAACCTCTGTGGCCCTCAGGGTCTCATGATAGGCCAATCTCACTATGTGATGCTCGCAAAATGGGGACATGAGTGCCTACTAGAACTTCAATTAATGCACTTGCCCAAAATTTTGTCACCCCTTGCCTAGGCATGTGTTTATGGTCTACTCACCCAATTTTGTGATTTTGGCATTCTGTGCACCATAGTACACCCAATTTTGTGATTTTGGCATTCTGTGCACCTTACTATGGAGGCATGCTCTTTTGGGGTTTCATTATTTACTATTTTTCAATATTTTGAGCCTTTGATGATTTAATGAACAAGCACACACATTTGCCTCTTCTGCCATTTTTGCCAATTTTCACATTTTGTACACCAAGTAAGCCTACACTTTTAGTGTCTTTGCAACCATTCACCAATTTATAGTTTTTTTACATTAAGCAAGAGCATGCGCTTTTGGTGTCTTTGCAATTTCTCACTTAAAATTCACTTTTTGGCATTAAGTGATAAAGTGAGCGCTTTTGGATCCTCTATACAACATTCACTTTAAACTTTTCAACAATTTATATTTATTTAAATTGAGAGCACATACTTTTGGTGTTTTCCATTTTTCACTTTAAATTCACTTTTGGCATTAAGTGAGAAAGCATGCTTTTTGAGGTCTTTGCCAATTTCACCTTCCAAAATTCTTAACATTACTTTGGACATGCAATTGGGGGAGTCTACTCGTTTTTGTGTCTTTGACAATTTTCAACTTGTCTCTAACATCCAAGATCCAATCTTTGCCTCACTCAATGCATTAAAGGCATCATTTATTTGTTATGCAATGACATTGATATCAAAATCAGCTATCAGATCACCCAAATCTCTCCAAGAGTAGGAGACTTGATATCAGAATCATTGATTCCTACAAAATAGGTAAGAAGACAAAAAAATGGTTCTGCAAGAAATCAAAATCAAAAAATTAAAAAATAACACAAAAATGAAAAATGAAAAAACAAAATTCTTAATTTTTGGCTAAATGTGGACCACCAACAATTGTCAATGACCTTTCACGTCATCTTATTCCCCTTTTTTGTCTTAGTCTTAGCCCACTTTTCCCACTCACTTCAAAATACAAACCACAATGAATTGTAATGTCCCCTACACCTCTTGTGTCTTCTCTAGAAAAATGACATAGACAACACATCTAGTTTGCATTCATTTCAATGGATTCTTCCTCGAAAAAGTCCTGAAGCATGCAAGACAAGTGTGGTGTTTGCACGCAAACATTTATATTATATTATATAAGTTTTCTCACCAGCATCTTCACCTAAACTATCTTCTCAATGTATTTCAATTCATTATTCAATGAATAAACAAAACATGGGGTTTGAAAATGTGTTTGTAAGCACTCTCCACCATCATACCAACAACTTACAAACATGTATTGAATTTGTTAAAAATTAGGATCTTAGGAAACTAATAATTATAGATAAAAAGATAATAAATAAAATGAGAATTATAAAAGCATAGATTTAACACATTACACAACATATACATGGGGAAAACCCTTGTAATGTCCCCATTTTTAGCTCTACACTTTTCAGTGATTGATGGTCTTTTCCCGGTGTGCTGTCGGTCAATCAGAAGCAGAATTAGGGTTTCCGGCTGCTTGATGGGTTCTTTTGAAGATTCAAGGGTTTTCATATTGGAGTTTGGATGTTTGGATTCTGGTTTCCTTCTAGGTTTTCAGAAGGCTTCGCAGAGATATGACATGCAACTACGTCAGGCAACCTTTCCGGACTTACTATTTTTAGTAAGTTATGACGGCTACATCCTGGAGTTTGAGATTTTGGATTGCGGATTTTTTCTGGGTTTTCAGAAAGCTTCGCAATGGTGTCGCATGCCCTTTGATCCGAGCAACTTTCCAAATTTACTATTTTTAGTAAATTCTATTTTTAGCAATGGTCCAGTCAGCATCAGCTCAGCAAGCTTTCCTTTTCTGGCAGTTCAGTTGGTAATATTGATTTTGACTTTAAGGTGCTCATTTTGGAGAGATAAGTTATTTTAAATTAATAATGTTTTATTTTCATCTTATGACCCCTTGGCCTAGTGTTACAACTTCAAGTTGTTTTTTAAAAGGGGGACTTTGAGGGTGGTTATCTCATGAGGAATTATTTTAATATTTCTAAAGGCCAAAATTTAGCTAGAGGATTTGGACGCCAACTTTGAGGGAGATATTATTTTATTAAAAGATTTATTTTTGCTCTTAAAAAAGGGACGCCACTCTTGGAGGGAAAATGAAGTCAAATTCAAATTGGAAAAAGGGCGCACTTTCTAGAAGCATCTAGAGATTCTCCACTAAGTCTATAAAAGAAGGCCTTCTCTCTTCATTTTATCATCTTATGACTTGAGTAATGTTATGCTGCCGAAATGGTATTGGGATTGCTTCGAGGAATGAATGCCTCCTAGCCTTGGCTCGACTTCTTCATTGAAAGATAGCAACTAGTGGAGAGTTAGTTTGTAGTTGAGTGGATTTTGTAGTGAGATTTTGCATTGTAGTAGTTATTTTGCATTTGTAGTTCAATTTCTAGCATGTTAATGAAGTTCTAGAGTTGCTGATTTAGTATAGCTGCATGTTGTATTTGCTCATAAGTCAAAAAATAAAAATATATTCGTTCTGGGTATTGGCTAGAACCATTTCTATGCCCTAGGCGCCCATTTGTGCAAATTTTGGTGATTTATAATGAAGAATCTGATTTTATCTTGTTGGTAGAACATTTCTAGAGGCTGTACCATTCTGTTCCGCCTGGCAAGTGTTTAGAAAAAAAAATACTTCAATTTGTCAGCTGTTTCTTTGTCTAGTCTTCATTGTCATCATCCTAGCTTTCATTTGCATCAAGTCTCATGTCATTCTGGCAAGTATTGAGTGAGTTGTGAGCATTTTAGTGAATTCTAGGGTTGTTGGTTATGCATATTAAGTTGCTGTTCTGTCATATCAGCTTGCGTAAAGTCTATCTTTTGAGTTGGGTTTGGGTTGAAAGTCTTTGTGATCATTGAGGAGACATTATACTATATTGCAGCATGGTTAGACTTTCTTATTCTATGTATTTGGCAGGCAAATCTCTAATTATTGTAAGCTGAACAGTAGTACTGTCAGCAATCTTACTTCTTCTCTATTATTTCATTGTAATACCCGCTGGATAAGTGGAAGAGGTTGGCTTGCCGCCTATTTACTTTGATTTGCATTGTAATATCTTACATCTCCGCCCTATGGTAGCTCCATTCCCACTCCGGGTTTGAAAGCACATTCTGGGTGTTGAGTTTACTTTCAGCATAATAGAAGATAGGGATCCTCTGACCATATGCTCGTCATCATCCGACGCATTCTTGGTTAGAGTTCTTTATTCAGCATTGTTTTGAGATCCTCTGACCATATGCTCGTCGTCATCCGGCGCATTCTTGGTTAGACTTGAATTTCGTATCGTTTTGGTTTAAGTGCTAACCCTAACGGATGTGTGTTGCATTGTATCTGTTATTGAAAAAATTGAAAAAATTGGTTAGGAATATTTCAACCCTTCCGGGTAAAAAAAAAACCCCATAAAGCATAATTTCATTATAAAACATTTACAAAATGGTCTATTTAAACATAGAACAAAAATGAGAATTATAAAAGCATAGATTTAACACATTACAAAATAAATACATGGGGAAAACCATTTTGGATTAAAAAAATCCATAAAACATCATTTCATTGTAAAACACTTACAAAATGGTCTATTAAAACATAGATTGAACCTGAGGAACACTCCTTACTTCATGGCCAATAAAACCTCATGTGTAGTCATATAATTCACTATAAATCTCCAAATTCTCACACATCTCTCAATGAGAGAGCACCTCCTTGTATATATAAAAAGGGGTTGAAAAATACCTAAACAAGTATTAGTCACATTTATTAAAAACAACCATTTGTAAATAATTTATAATCTAATAGTTATCAGATTATTAGGTATTAAATGGCATGTGCTTTATAAAGCATATAATAAGCATAAGGTTCTATTACCATAAATGTTATAAGGGTAACCCCTAATAACATTATGTTCTATAAAAATCAGTCACAAGTTCCACAACATTTGACATCCAAACTCCTCTATAGCCTCCCTCAAAAGTTGAAATTGGAAATCTCCATCCTTGCACTTTTTAGAGTAATCAACAACTCAAAGAAAAATGAGCTAATTGAAAATGCAACAGTAATATTCATGAGTGACCAATGTGAACATCAATCCATCCATCCATCCATGATAGTAGAACAATTTGTCCCTATCCACATTTGTCTAATCTCCTCCATCAACAAGTTCACCCTTGAATAAACAAGTCTACCCTTGAATATTATTTGTCAAGGAGGGTACTAAATAATCTATGTTCTCTATGGGGGGATATGAGGATCCAATTATGTTTTTTCCTTTTCAACATATGCATATTGTCTTGTTCACTGCCACCCCCTATCAAACCTCTCCTTTCCAAACCTTCAAGATTGTTAATGTCAACGAACCTATCAAAGCTCAATGTCCCATTCTCCCAAACCACATTCCCTCATTCCTCTTCAGGCCTTTGGCATTCTTAATACCTACTTATCTTTCACAAATCCGTTTGCCTTCCTCCCATTTTCTTAGTCCTCATTCGTTACTTTACGACCGCCCGCCCACGCACCCCAAGCCTACATCTTCCCTTTTTCCTTGCATCCTAGCATCCTTCCTTTCAATTCCCCAATCCCCTCTAACAAATATATATCCTTCATGCACACGAATCCCTATACTGTGACTTTGGACCTTTGGAGTTCTTGCTATCTGCACTCTTTAGGCATGCATTTCCTTGGAACCCCACTATTTGAGTGGCAAGTTCCACCTACCTCCATGTACAACCAAAGATGCCAATAATACCCAAATTTGATTGCAATGGAGCAGTAGATTTCATCAAATACCAACAAAAATCCATTCGACTCCTTAGAGGTGCAAATCCACACACAAGGCCATGTGAAGACAATGAAGTGGGGTACAAGCACTTCAACGCCATAAATGAAAACCCTAGTTGTTGCAGGCCTACAAATGGTACCAAGCTACTCCTCCAAGAATAGGAAGAATTCTTTTGTTACCCCATATCATCCAACACTAGATCCAAGGAAGGTTTTCATTCAAATTGTTGTGCTTGTAAGGAAAATCAGATGCGGAAACAATTCTCCTAATGTCAATACCTCAGGAAAGAATGCAGATATACTTTTAAATTTTACAATTACAGTCCAATTAAGATGCACTATGAAACAGATAACAGAAACAAAGTATTTGACAACACACATGAACACCAGATATACGTGGGAAAACCCTTACGGGAGAAAAACCCACCACACCAAGAGAAATCACTTTGTATTACAGTAATGGAGATTACATACAAATGACAGACTTATCTTTCTAGTGTCTGTTTACAGCAGCATTCACCATGAACAATCTCAGGAACCTTCAAGTTACAGTTTCAACAGAATAGAATACATTTGCTGATCATGCAATCACCCAACAATCCGTCGATACAACCAACCGATCACAAAT
Source organism: Sequoia sempervirens (assembly GCA_007258455.2). Taxonomy (NCBI): domain Eukaryota; kingdom Viridiplantae; phylum Streptophyta; class Pinopsida; order Cupressales; family Cupressaceae; genus Sequoia; species Sequoia sempervirens. The sequence goes on from VDFB02055312.1 coordinate 30,227, forward strand.
TGCAACCACAGAGTATATCCCTATTGTTCCATGTCCGTCGAGCTCCCTCACAGAACCGTCACAACGAACAGCCTTTCAACTATTCAGATTCGGCTTCTCCTATTGGTCCACGAGACTCCACATAGGACAGTCAAAAACAGTCAAAAGAAATCACACTGTGTTGGCATCTCGGTGAGACACTAACAGTGTCTCGCCGATGCCACATAGACTTCATATCGATATCGCCAAGAGTTGTCGTAATCGCCAAGATGTTTCACCGAGCTTACAACATGTATCGGCTTTAGTTTTCCTTTCGGCAAGAGTATCGCTCTCGCCAAGACTGAAGAGCACAAAGATATACTGAGAGGGAGGGGGAGGGGGGGATGAATCAGTATATCAACTAACTTTTTCCCTCTTAACTCTTATTAACTTCAAACTCTAATATAAATCAACTATGCAAGAATATCTCAATATGAACAAGTTGACACCAAGATTTTACGTGGAAACCCTTACGGGAGAAAACCACGGTACAAACAATATACTTTATGAATTATATAAACTTTTACAATGAATGTAGGCACCAACCTACTTGAATCACCAAATAAGTAGTTTAGTAGGCACCAACCTACAAAGAGCACCAACCCTTAATCCTGATTTAGTAGGCACCAACCTACAAGGAGCATAAACCCCTAATGTTCGTAGGCACCAACCTACCGGAAGCTCCAACTCCCACTTGCCAAGCACCAACTTAGCAAAAATAATAACTTGAATGAATTGTGTTCCACCTTCAATGTTGCTTCTTCAACAGATGATGGACTTTACAATCTTCTTGAAATTATTCTCCTTGAATGATATCAAAATATATCTTGTTCACAACTTTCCTTTTCACATAAAAATTTACTTCATGATGATGCTATCTACTTCACCAGATCTGCATTATTTTCATTTCAGTCTCCTTCATAAAATCTGCATAAACTCCTCTTGTACTGTCTTCGAATTGTCTTTACAACTTTCTTCTCAATCTGCAATGAGCTCTTCATAGATCTGCTCAAACACCCTTTACAATCCCTTCACAAATCTGCAATATGTATTATTCATGAATCTGCTGTCATGTGAAAGGTCTGCTCTCAAATGGACTGCATTTACTTATATGTGTTTTGATTTATGATCTTCCTTTTATTTCACACACCAAGTCTACTCCAAGTCTGCTGTACATCTTCTCTAAATTCTCATCTGCAGATCTTATATTCTTTGATTTTTTACACTCACTGGTGTTTGTACATTTCACCACTTTATTGATTTATCTTTTATTCTCACACCACACTTACTGTATTTTGATTTTACTCTTCCATCCACACAAGGATCTTCTTTAACTTCAACGTCTACTGATCAAAACTCTTCACTCAGAAAAATATTCAATCGATGCTTCTTAATCTGCTCAATTCCCTCCATTAACCTAGATCATATTCAATAAATTCCACACCTCAAATCTTCAGATTATATTCATTTCACTCAACTCAGAAAATCTTTATTCAATCACCTTCTCTGCATTCTTCAGATGATATACGTTTTTCTCCACACAGCACTTGTGCTTTAAGATTTTGCAATTATACACACACAACTACACTCATACAATATTCTTATCTCCATTTTACATTTATATCTTGTTCATAGGAGATATCCTTTCTGATTGAAGGGACGTAGCTTTTTGATTATGCCTCAAAAGACGTGTCACTTATTAATTGTCATTATTTCATAAACTTATCTTTTACGGTGTAGAAACCCTAGTTTCCCAACCTTTTGAGTTTTTCTCGGCTGTGTTTTAGGTTTTCTGACGTTTTTGATTTTCTTGCAAATTTTGGATTTTTAATGCAATAAATGAACAGTACGGCTTTTCTAGAAATTAATATTAAATTCAATAAAAATGATTGATGAACAATATGTGTAGGAAATACAGTAGAGAATGAAGGCGCTTCATCTTTTATTCATTTGAGCACATTACAATATAGATCGGCTAACATGCAAAGGAGAAATAATGAATTTTATTGGTAAAAAACCTGGTAACCAGCAAGCTCGAAAATGGTACAGATTTGTACGGCTTCAATAGATGTTGAGTCTTCCTCCAGTCTAATGATGCCAGATGCCTCCAGCAACCCCCAACGCCTCAGAAGGAAATAGATTTGCAAGTTGAAGACTGGCGTTTCCTTTATTCTGGAAAGTACGGCTCAAGGACAATGGTACGGCCTGTCAGAAGTACGGCCTGACAGAAATCAGAAATGAGTTTGTACGGCCTCCTCAAAATGATTGTCCAAGTCTCTGTGAATGATGCGCCAAGAAGAATAGATGATCTCTGAATACAAATACTGAAGAATCTCTGACAATATTAACTTCTCTGAAGCTCTGTAGTTTACTCTGAATGAGAAAACCTCTGTTGGCAATAGATCAAGTGATATTGCACACTCTCTGAATTGCTTTCCGCTGGAGATGGCTCGTTCCCCAAGGAAGTCGAGTTCAAACCCTAAAGTCTGTGCTCAGATCAATATGATCAGTTCTCAAAATTCAATAATCTCATAATGGCTCAGAAACCAAGGCAAATCCACTAATAAGCTGAAAAGTGCGATTTCCTCAAGAATAGGGTTTTAATAAAATATTTAACTTTTAATCTTTCAGTTACTCCATAGTCTCCGTTAAATATTTTATAATATTTTAATACTACTTTAAGCCCCTTTTCCGATGATGGCGACCCTTCAAGGTAATCACTTAAGTTATAAATTTTTAAATTATAACTTTATATTATAAATATTAAATAATTAATATTTAATCAATATAATTAAATAATAATATTCTCATTACTCCTCTCGATTCCCTCGATCCGTCCGATGTCGGTTTTAACTCCTCAAGTGATTCGATGCCGCCAAAGCCCTTACCGCTAAAAATAAAGTGGGTCCCACATCGCCGTAGTCCGCAGGGCCAGTACTCCCGCAAAAGCCTCAATGACCCGCGTAACTTAAAGACCAATCGATCAATCTCAAGAACCGAAGTTTAGGCAATTCAAGTGACCTCTATCCAAACAACAATCACCACTTAGGGTCGTGGTGATAGGGCCAATCCCGCCCTCCTCGAGATGTCACCGGTGAAGGGCGCTTTATCAAAAATCACAACATTTTTTAATAAGTTTTTATTTATATCTTCTATTTCGCCCTAAAAGGGCACTCATTTCATTCATTTGGCAAAATAGGAGGAGAAGAGAGAGTTGTGAAGAAAAATAGGAGGAGAAGAGAGGGCAACCAGCAACTTGTTGAAGACAAATCCAAGGGCATATATCATTTGGGGAGCTTCATACCAGTAAGGAGGTGCATTGAGAGCTCATTACCAGTGATTGGGAGGAGTTTGTATTGCATTCCAAGCTAAATCTAAGAGGTAAGTTCGATTTTAATTGATTTTTTTGTGTTTTTTTAACAAATAATTCATTGTAATTTGTAAAATCACTATTCTTTTGAGTTTGCATATTTTTTTTACAAACCCTACTTGCAACTTTAATAATTTTAGAAACCCTATTTTGTGCAGCCACATTCATTTGCAAATCATACCATATTATTATTTTCACAATGTCTCATACCCCAGTCAGAAAAGACCCTACTTGGAAACATGCTGAAATCTTTCCCGGAATGAAAAAAGGAGACGCCAAATGTTTCTATTGCGAAACAATATATCATGGAGGCATAAATCGATTAAAATATCATCTTGCACGCATACCCGCCCATGATGCAGTGGGTTGCCCTATAGCACCTCCTGAGGTTGTTCGTGAAGTACAGGTGCAATTAGAAACTTTTGAAATGCAAAAAGAAATGAAAAAAAAACAGAAGCAGGAGTTGTTGAGTGTTGGAGTTGGACAGGGACTTGGTGCTGTTGGAGATGCTTCTTCCATGCCTCCATACCGTCCTAGTGCTAGTGCTTGTGGTAGTGCTTCTGTTTCTGCATCAGCAATGCCTATGCGTACTCCTAGTGCTGGTGGCGCTGCTACTGCTAGTGGTAGTGGCAGTGTTAGCATTGGCCCTAGAGTTCGTAAATCTAGGGTGGACTCATATTTTGTACCACGCACTACCCCTGGTTCCCAACCGTCGCTTGAGAGCATGGGTTGGAACAAGGACGCACATGATGCAGCCAAAAAGGCAATTGCAGACTTTTGGTACTACTGCACCATTCCCTTCCATGTAGCCAGGTAATTTTTTTCATTTAATTGTTTTAAAATTTATATTTAAATTTTAGAATCTAGATGTATCTCATTATCTCATTATCGAATTCAAATTTTACAATACTTATGTAACTTATCAATTTATTTATGACATGTTATAGGTCACCTTTCTGGCAAAACATGGTTGATGCGATAACCATATGTGGGGCGGGGTTCAAAGCCCCTAGCAAAGATGAATTAAAGGGCCCACTTTTGACTCAAAAGGTGGCAGATGTGAAAGCACAATTAGAGGAGCAACGCAAGCAGTGGAGCATGATTGGTTGCACCATCATGACTGATGGTTGGACTGATAGGAGAAATAGGACGTTGCTTAATTTCCTAGTTTCCTCCGGAGGTAATTGTACTTCCTTCAATGCATTGGAATTTGAATTTTATTTAGCGAATCACATAATTTAATATGGCTGATTTATGTTTTTTAATTTATTGAATAATTGGTTTTGCTTTTTTTTTCAGGTGACACCGTCTTCATTAAGTCCATTGATGCTTCTGGCCAAATCAAAAATGCCACATACCTGTGTGAGGCTATAGAGGACGTGATAGCTGATGTGGGGGAAGAAAATGTAGTGCAAGTGGTGACAGACAATGCAACAAATTATGTTGCTGCCGGTAGATTATTGATGGAGAGGCACCCTACTATATTTTGGACTCCATGTGCCGCCCATTGCATTGACCTCATGTTGGAGGATCTTGGGAAGCTCCCATGGATCAAAACATGTGTGGAAGCAGCAAAAAATGTTTGCAAATTTGTATACAACCACACATGGGTGCTTAACCTTATGAGGCAATACATGGGGTTGAGGGAGTTGTCTCGTCCTGGCATCACCAGGTTTGCAACAAATTTTATCACGATGCAATCCTTGATTCGGTCAAGGGCAGCTTTGAGGCGCATGTTTACTAGTGAGGAGTGGTCTTCCTCATCCTTTTCTACAAGCACTGCAGGGATTGCTGTGGCTGATTGCATTTTTGATGAGCAAGGTTTTTGGACACCAATGGACGAGATTGTGAAGGTAAAATTTAATTCTTTATTATGTTCTAATTTTTAATCATATCTTACTTTTATTTGTTTATTTTCATTCACACTTATTTGTGCAACATGTTTGCACTTTGCAGTTTATTGAGCCCTTGCTAGTTCTCCTACGAGTTGCAGATGGGGAGAAGCCCGCAATGGGCTACATATATGAGGGCATGGATAGGGCCAAAGAGGCCATTAGATCAGTCTATGGTGGAGTTGAGGAGAAGTATCATCCCATTTGGGATATCATTGATAGGAGATGGCAAAACCAACTTCATAGGCCCATCCATGCAGCCGCATGTTTCCTGAATCCGGCCTTCCAATTCCACCGCGATCTCCGTGCAGATAGAGAAATTCTTAGTGGGCTCTACACGACATTGGAGCGGATGTTGCCTGCTGTTACTACACAGGTGGTGCAGATAGATGCCTTCACTAAGGCACACGGAGACTTCTTTGCACGTCAAATGTGCAAAGATAATAGGACAACATTACTACCAGGTAAAAATATATTTAAGGGCATAATTTTCATCTCTTTATATTATAATTTATTATTAAATGTTGAACTTGAACTTGAAACTTGAAATGAGATTGATTTTGTTTCTTTTTCTCATCTCAGATAGCTGGTGGAATATGTTTGGTTCTGATACACCGAACCTGCAAAATATTGCCATTCGTATATTGAGCCAGCCATGCAGTTCATCTGGTTGTGAGCGTAATTGGAGTATGTTTGAGCACATACACTCCAAGAAGCGCAATAGATTGACAGTGGAGAGGATGAACGACTTGGTATATGTTCATTACAATCTTCGGCTTAGATACAGGAAGCTTTTTGACCATGACAAAACCCCGATCAATCTAGAGGAGGTTGATCCACAGTCTGAGTGGACCACTGAGGCTACAGATGCAGTCTTTAGTGACGAGGACCTTGATTGGGTGGACCAGATAGAGAGAGAGGCCGAGGTTGTAGCCATGGCTGAGGAGGAGGCTAGAGCACGAGGAGGCATAGATGCTGTTGGTGAGCGTGGCATGGAGAGTCAGACACAGGCAGAGACTATGGCTGCAGCTGCAACATCATCCAGGCCCTTTAGACGCCTTCGTAGGAAGGATGCTGGCTCCACTATGCCATAGGGCATAGTCATAGAACATTTTGATTTGATGTCATATTTCATATTTCATATTTGTATGGAACATTTGATGTCATGGATTTCATATTCCATGAGTTTTGTATACATTTGACTAATTTTATATATCTAAATATGTTATTTCTTTCAGCAACGCAACTACAATTTGTGTACTTTATACTTATGTAATCGTTGTATACTTGTTCATGTGATCAACTTGTTTTATTTGTGTTGTATTCAATAGCAGTGCTTTGAAACAAGTTTTAAAATCCTTAAAAATCTCTAAATTTCTAGGGTTTTTCAACTTTTTTCATTTTGTCATGCTTTCACGCTTCACGCCCACCGGAAAGTCACAGTCCGCCGAAGTTTGAGCCACGCCCGCTCTTTACTTTTCATGGTCTCAGATAATGTAGGTTCCACCAAATCTGAACTTAGTCATGTTCTCCTTCAATTTATGTGATTGGTTCCATAGGTGTAGACATGGATTTGCAATCCATCATGCCAAATCTCTAAGTATATCAATAATGGTGTACTTTTCCTTGACTTAGAATCATCTCTATCCGCTTCGCCGTGACTTAAGCCAAGGAAGTAATGCATGAGCCCAAGGTCCATCTCAAATTCAGAAGCCAATTCCTTCTTAAATTCAAGAATCAGGTGATCTTCTCTAGTAAGGATCAGATTGTCAACATATAAAACCATAATTAATGCATCACCATTGATTACCTTGAAGTAGAGATTTTGAATCAAAGATCATTCTTCAAGAAGGCTAAGCTTCTGGATGTGCCGACATCAATCCTTTTCGCGGCATTCATGCACGAGGATTCGCTAAGACTATACAAGGCCTTCTTCACGGTAAACATGTGACTCCTTCCCATGAACCTCAACCATCAAGTTGTTCTATATAAACTTCTTCCTCAATCACTCCATTGAGAAAGGTTGGTTCTCATCGCCCATCCGTGAATCTTCCATTCCCATGCAAAGAATAGCAATGGTTCTCGGGATATATAGCGAAAGTAAATGTAGGAGCAAATGTTTCTTCATAATCAATCTCTCTCGAGAGAGAAACCCACGAAAGCCACAATCTTGCTTTGTACTCTCTAATGCTTCCATCCTAACATGCTTAATCGAAATAGCCATTTAGAAGATACCACGTAATTCTGCTCCTGCCCAGGGAATAATATCCCAAACATCATTTTAAGAATTGGATCGATACTCCTCATATAGCATCTCTCCTTAAACTTGAAGACTAGATAAGCCTCAACATGTAGGCTCGATTCTATATCATCTGGACTCATCAAGGCAACATAACCTGAGAACTTATGGCCTTTTGCTTTCTCTGAATGTGCCTCTAGGAGTTGCAAAGCTTTCAGCCTCTTACATAGTACGACTGGCCCATAGAGGTCTCTTTCTCCTAATAACAATGTCAGTAGGCCCATCAGTAGGTTCCAAGGGTTCAATAGGATCAATATCTTCTTTTGGTTCTGAAGTCTCCCTCTGAATCTCAGGAGTATGGTCAACTTCCATATCCTGAGGAGACTCTTCATTATCAATCTCCATATGAATCCCCCTGGATCTCCTGAATGCAACATCTTCCTTGAATGTGACATCCCTATTGATCTCGATCATCTTTTGACCTAGAATGTAAATTCTGTAGGCTTTTTTGATGTCTCACTGTAGCCCACAAATATTCCCTTCTTGCCAGAAGGTTCCAACTTGGTTCTCTTTTCCTTGGGAACATGAATATAGACAGGACATCCAAAGATCCTCAAATGACTAACTTCAGGCTTCTTCCCTGTAAAGGCTTCTTCTGGAGTCATATTCTCCAAGATCTTATGAAAACTTCTGTTTTGAACATACACAGCTGTCCTGGAAGCTTCTGCCCATAGGAAGGTTTGCAAATCTTGATTATGAATCATGGCCTTCGCTGCTTCCACAATCGTTCTGTTCTTTCTTTCTGCAACACCGTTTTGTTGAGGATTATAGGGAACACAGAACTCCCTCTTAATCCCTGCATCAATACAAAAATTCCGAAAACTACCAGAGGTGTATTCTCCACCATTGTCAGATCTGAGGACCTTAATTCTTTTACCAGAAAGATTTTCTACCAAGGCTTTAAACTCTTTAAACGTATCCAACACTTCCTCAGACTCTTTAGATTTCAAAAAATAAATCCAAGTCTTCCTAGAGTGATCATCAATGAAAAGAACATAATACAAGAAACCACTCGAAGAAGGAACAGACATAGGACCACATAAATCAGAATGAATAAGATCTAAAATACACTTAGATCTATTTTCTCTACTATGAAAAGGGGCTTTTATATTCTTACCCAATGCGCAGCCCTTGCAAGTACCTTCGTGCTCTTGGTTGAACTTGGGAAGACCCGATACCATCTTCTCCATGATAGGTAAGGCTCGGAAGTGTAAGTGAGCCAATCTTCGATGCCAAAGATCGGAAAGACTTGAAGAGTCATGAACCAAAGCTTGTAAAGAACGTGTGCAGACCTTGTAAAGGTTTTCATGTCTAACTCCAATTACATGAGCATCCTGGAAGCTAGAGTTCTCCATCCACACTAGAACTTTGCCTTTAGAGAAGGCAACTTGATATCCGTTATCTTCCAAGGCTGAAATAGAAATAAGATTGCGCTTGATTCCAGGAACATAAAGAACATTACCCAACTGTAGTGAGATGCCAGAATCCAAATGAAGTGTAGAGGTCCCAATTCCTTTGATGGAGTAGCTAGCATCATCTCCAATGATGACTTGTTTAGAAGACTCCTTTTCCACCAAACTTGATAAGTGCTCCTTAAAGTCGGTGATGTGTCGTGAAGCACCACTGTCGATTATCCACGAGTTGGTGTCGGAAGGTACATTGCTTGATAATGCCGAATAGAACAAGTATTCACTTGAATCCTTTTGAGGAGAGGCATTATCAACATCCGCAACGGTGACCTGTTGCTTAGGTCTAGTTGGACAATACTTGGTGAAGTGCCCGAACTTATCACATCTAAAGCATTGAATCTTGGACATATCCCTCTTCTTCTTAAATGGAGGTGCATCATCATTTCCCTTGTCCCGATTCCTTTTGAAGAATCCTTTCCTTCCATCTTTTCCTTTCTTCTTTGAAGTATGGGAGGCGAGAACATGAATATCTTCATTCTTTGAACTTTGACCAATGCCTCTTGCCACTAACCTTGATTCCTCTTGAATGCAATCAGATCTTAGGCGATCAAACTTGGGCAATTTTGACCTTGCACTGATTCCCTGAATGTATGATTCCCAAGACAAAGGTAGACCATTGAGAGCAAGCATAGTCAGGTCTTTGTCATCAACCATATGCCCTATTGTCGAGAGCTGATCTCTCAAATCTGCAATCCTCATAAAGTATGCAATCACTGATTCACCTTTCGGCATCTTCACATGATGAAGTTGTTGCTTCAGTGCAAGTGCCCGACTAGTATTGTTGATTTCGTACATCTCTTCCAATGTTTTGAACATATCTCTCGCTGTCTTCAACTTAGAGACGATAGGCACAATATGATCCTTGACGGAATCAACCCATATCTTCATTGCTTTAACATCTTTCTTCACCCATTGTAACTTCGCTTCTTCCTCCTCAGGTTCAGGAACGCTGGACTCTACGAACTCACCCAAGTCATTTTCACGCAAGGTAAGCATGATCCTAAACCTCCATGATGTGAAGTTGGATGCACCGTGGAGTCTATCCTCGATCTTCAAACCGTTCACCATCTTGACTAATGTAGATAGATGAACAACTACGGTATTGCTGATTAGCAATAATCTGATCATGATCCTCTCAAACCCGCTCTGATACCATGTAAATTTTAATGATCAGATTTAATGCACAGAAATAAATTCAAATCAGACAGAATAACACAGCAGATACCCTGGGAAAACCCTGCTCTTGAGGGAGAAAAACCCAGCAACAAAGATCTTCTCTTATATATAAATAAAGGCAACAAATCTCTTTACAATGGGGCCAATCACAAGGCCAATATTCAGCACCTTCACCAGATACAATAACAGATAATGACCTGCACTTCTGAATATATAAGTCTGCCCTTCAAAGAAATTCGCAATCTGCTCTTGATAGGATTCGCACCCAGCTCTTGATAAAATTCGCACTTGAATCAATGAAATGAATCGAACTTGAATGAATGACAAATAGATGCAAGTGACCTTGTATATATACAAATGTGAGAGAGGTCGCACCTCTTCATGTACAAGGTCGGCCAAGATACAAAATAAGATAATTACAAATAATAAATATAACTTATAAGAGAAGTCGGCCCCCAAGAGAAATTATATTGTTGTCAAGAGAAGCGCCCATTCTTATTAAATGACACATATAAATAAATAGCCGATAGGCTACATTTATTTATTGTCTTCACTCGTGGCTGGAAGGACGAACTTGAAGCTGCTATATCCTTAACACTATAAATGTGTTGCCATGGATTAATGCTAACAAATGTATATATGCATGTTTGGGAATATTGTTTAGGTGGTGAATGTAGGATTCCAATCCAAGAGATATTTATTTAATAAGGTGAAACCCTAACCCTAATTTGTGGCAATTTATGATCAATAGGTGAATTCTAGGGCAATTCGGGATTGGGGACATTACATTCTCCTTTGTGAATATGATCTATAATAATAGGGTTTCAACATTATTACGCAGATGTGGAGGCAAATTTCTAGGTTCGTGCTATATTATGGTAAATTAGTTAAATCAGAAAAGTGGTAGGAAACTTAGGGTTTATAAGTTTTAGTCATGAATATTAAATTTATTAGATTTTTATCCAAAAAGTGGTAGGAAACTTAGGGTTTATAAGTTTTAGTCATGAATATTAAATCTATTAGATTTTTATCCTGAATATTTGGTTGTGGCATTATAAAGTATATCAGAGCAGTAATTTTTAAATAATAATTGTTGAAGGTTCAAGAAATATTTGCAGTTATATCTAGCAGGGACATTACGGTGATATCAGAGCATATCACTTAAATTATATATTGGTAGGGGTTTAAGAAATATCAACATTAATATCCGTTTGGGACATTACAGGGACAGGATTGTTTTGTGTAGGGGATGCATCTCCAGGGAGCATAGATTAAAACTATTCTTATAGTAAAATCAAAACTTTAGTATGCTATCCTAATATTTTGCTAAGTTGTTGAATTGGAATTGGGCACAGGTATAGGTGTGTGGATATCGTATGCTGGTACAGAAGAATTTTTTTGGGG